>MVJL01004624.1:0-10611 GCA_002156465.1 Macrocentrus cingulum
GTTTCTTTATATATTATAATAAAAAAATAATCAACTCAATGCCAATGAAAAACGATCACAACATAAATGTGAGTATACAAATAGACAAAAAATATTAAAAATCACATACGGAGTAAAAAATCTAGAGCAAAAATCACCATTGAAATTGGTTGATTATTTTTTTATAAAATTAAGTACTTAATTCAAACATGACTTAAATTTTTTTTCAATTAAACTTAATTATCCGACTCCCGCTTTACATTTAACAAATAGTCACATGGAATTACTGGAATTAATTTTTAAGCCTCTCAAAAATTTAACAGAAACGCCGCCGCCATTCCTGCAGTGTCCGATATAGCCCTTGCACAGAAGCATCGATGGATTTTTTTTTCTTAGCATTGGTTTCGTTTTTTGTACCTTTGGTGGCCGGATTTATCTCCAAGAGTATTCTGTAATGAATATTTTCTATTTTGAGAACTCTAAAAATTATTTAAATAACAAAAAATTGATTGTTTTGAGCAAAATATTAATTACCTTTGCATAAACTCTAGCGTTTTTGCAATACCAGTCGGGTACTTCAAGCCGAATACAAAGTACGATAAAAACGTAAGCAAAATCCCATCTACAGTGTCTTTCAAGCCAATGCAAATTCTTTTTTCAATAACAACAGCGCATGTAGCGCCTGGATCATACATAGATGACCCTTTGATCACCAGAATAGGGGACAACACGCCGACGGTTTCTTCCATATACTCATCTTCTAGCTTTTCAAGCTGAAAGTAAAAACATGTACGAGTTAACTCCAAATATATTAATAAAACAACATTCAAATCAGGATTAAATAGATGATTCACTTACATCGACAACTATATACAGTAGATTTGGATCCTCCGAGAAAAAAGCGGTCAGCAATTGGAAAATACCAAGCACTGAAGGCACAGTGTTTTGCAGGTCACCGGATGTCTTCGCTGCGGAGCTTAATATTTTGGAAATCATCACCATTTCTGGTCGCTCTTCCCTCTTTTTGTATTTTCCAACATAGTCTCGCAAGCAATCATGCATGATTAAATTGTTCTTCAAGTTGTCGCGCCAAATTTGTTTCACACGTTTTCCCAATAGCGTTGACGCGTGCTCAATGAAATATTCCACTTCCGTTAAAATAGGCCATTCGCAGAGGACGTCTGCGATGAGCATGTTTCGATGGTTTATTTCAAATCGCTGGGTGGGATAAGTTTCGTCGAAGATAATTTTAATTTGAACATCATCTCGGTCTTTTCCTAAATTTTTTGCTTGCAATAATTGATTTTTTTTTGTCCTTTTGGCTTTGAGGTGTCTCTGTAGCTGACAGTGATGGCTCATACTGCGTGCATCCATACTGATCAATCTCTTCGCTACGCCTTGCTCGTTTTTTTGACTTCGTAGTTTTACTTTTTTTCTCGCTATTGACACCCTGCGTTGGCTCACACTCGTTTGAAATACGATAGCGCACTCGATTGTATAGTGACTCTACCAACGTCTCGATGCCGTTGCCGATGACAGTTCCGTTTATTGTTTCCAAGAATGCTTCTGGATATTTGTTGACGATAGCCGAAATGATTTTACGTGCAGCAGGTCTGCTTGTATTCTTGACATCATCAATCATATAATCAGATAGTGTTTGTATCATTGACCGACGATCCATTGGTGAAGGACGGCTTTTGGTACGGCAACATTCCAATAATTTGCTCGGAAATGATTGCCATGGAATTCTTCGGACCATATCGACCGTTGTATCAGGTTGTCGTCCTCTGGTACCCTGACTTGTTGAGGGCTGTGCGTTAGGGTTATCCTTACTTGTCGATGGCTCCGACGTCGGTGTTTCTTGTGGAACTTCCGCAATGACGACAGCATTCTCCGGAACTGTTAAATATAAATTTGTGAATGAACATATGCGAAATTTATTCAACAATGTATTTTTAATTACCTTCATTAGGATTAAGATCATTGAGTATTAAATTAAATGTTGAATTATCTAACTGAGAGGAGTTAAGAAAATTTTTCGATGCCCATTGATCATCTATGGGAAGAATCATCAATGTAGTGCCATTCAAACCCTGTGCAATCATTTCTAACGTCTCAGAATCGGGAATTTCAGTGCCATCCTCCTCCAGCATAATCTGTAAAAACCATATTGAGCTCGGTATTTTACTGTGAACGGTATGACTGGAATACATTTAAACAATTTGTCGAATCAAAAATGTTTTAGAATAAATTTTTTCTATTTTCCACTTATTAATAACAAAATTGAAAAAAAAATTTACTGAAGACTGGGAAAATTTTGAAATGCATACCTTGTATCCATTGTCGACTTCTGGAAGCTCGAATTTTGAAACCGCAGCAGTAATGGGACTCTCCAAATCGCAAGCTTTTACGAAAACTTTTCTGCTTCGGTCTCTATTACATACTTTATACAATGATGGCATCTTGACTGATAACAAATAAATGAATGATGAAGATTAAATGATAAATGGTTATGCCTACAATTTTAACGGAGACCTTACAACTTATTAAAAATAATTTTTTCACTTATATAATTATTAACTAAATAGTAATTCCATGTGCTAGTTTCACGCCTTTCATTATTCCTAAAGAATAAATATGCAACGGAGAGTGAAATGATAAACGTTGAATATTTATGCATTCATAATTTTTCGTAGGTCGCAATTCGTAAAATCTAATTATAGGATGAAAAGTCGTGTCATTATTATTTATAATTAAATAAACATTTTCAAAACCGTTGTCAAATAAAATCAACACTATCGTACCCATCTCTACATCATACTGATATGACTTTTGCCTAACAACAATAGCATCGCCATTTTTATATGTAGTTCCTTTTATAGTAACCGAACTACATTGTTGAATATCTGAAGCCAAGTTTGATTCCTGAAAAACTTTTTGCAATGAATCTGCATACATCGCGGGCGTGAATAAAGTAGGTTTTTCAATAGACACTGGAATCGTTAAATCAGACCCTTCTCGTAGTAATGCCTGCAACAGTTCATGCTTTTCACTGAGAGATTGAGTGACATTCAAAAAATTATGAAGCACGCGTATCACTCGTTTAAAAAAAGTATGCTTACTCTCAAAGCGTAAAGTCCAAACTTTTATTAGTGGCCCAAACTTCAGGAATAGCTCAGGGTAGTGCGATAAAAAATGATGCTTAGGGCGCAAATTAATCTCTGGCATTAAAATTGTTCGTAAACATAGATATTCATCAATTAGACATTGCAAATATGGTAAGCGAGCTGTAGGCATTTTAGGAGCAGTCACGAGTTCTGTGATTTCGATCAATAATAATATTGCTGACCAAACTAAATTCTCTGGATCTCTAATTCGATCATAAACAAAAAGAGGAAATAATTTAATGAATGTCGCAATTTGCCATGCGCCTCCCACTATTCTGTCTTTAGTCATAGTAAATTTTACTGGTTTATCTCTAGCATCACGAGTAGAGTACCCAAAGGATTCAATCCGTTCATTCAAAAAAGAACATGTGAACCAACCTTCCGCAATTAATTTTTTCGTGAAAAGGCAAAGATCATAAGCAATTATGCCTTCCATAAGATCATGCCCTAAGCATGGTGGTAGCCCTGGAGAGCATACATGAAAACTTTTCAGACTATTGAAGACAGAATCAAATTTAATACCACAGTGTTCTTGAATGTCCGGATTATTTACTATTACTTCGATAGATTTTTCGTACGACTCCTTCGTTCTAACAGAAAATGATTGTGGTATATATCCCGGAAGCCTTACATCTACGAAATCTGACTTTAAGTTTGACTTGTCATCAAGATTTTGCTCTTCAGAGTCGACTCGTACCTCCTTTTTACAATTTGTTTCATTGTCGTGCATTTTTTTTTATCTGACTTTAAGTTTGACTTGTCATCAAGATTTTGCTCTTCAGAGTCGACTCGTACCTCCTTTTTACAATTTGTTTCATTGTCGTGCATTTTTTTTTCTTTCCAGTGCAAACGCGTGTTTTGCGATGCAAAACTGTATTCTTTTTTTTTAACAACCTCCTTTTTACAATTTGTTTCATTGTCGTGCATTTTTTTTTCTTTCCAGTGCAAACGCGTGTTTTGCGATGCAAAACTGTATTCTTTTTTTTTAACCCTCTTTGAGCAAAAACTGTTACCGCAATTTTATTCAAGACTTTTTTTTTTTTACTGGCCGAATGTTTTGAAATAAGCAAAACCGACAATAATATTTAGAGCTCGAGAAATTCTCCGTAAATCCACCCAAAGCATTATTTTTTTTTTTTACTGGCCGAATGTTTTGAAATAAGCAAAACCGACAATAATATTTAGAGCTCGAGAAATTCTCCGTAAATCCACCCAAAGCATTGCTGCCAAGATTATCACCGGCAATATATATCAGTCCTCCTTTTCGAAAGTTATCTTTCGAAATTTCTATGCCAACTTCTTCTAAAATTTTTAGATCTTCGACAATTTTACCGTAAACTTTATGGTGATCAAAATCATTCTCAAGACACAATCCAACTAATTGAATCGAATTTATGTGTGTGCGAATATAATCGGGAAAATTCCCTAAAGACATGTAAATTGCAAGGACTTTGTATTTTTTTTTTGCAGCCCCCAAAGGATTAACAATCTCGAAGCTATCCTGATAAAGAATTAATTTCAGAGCATTTGGATGTTCGCGAAAAAAAATGTTATTAGAGTACACAATGCCATCTGTAAAATCCTGCAACAAATTATCTTCGGGAGGAATTTGCAAGTCGATGTAATTTATCAAGGACTTGTCATTTAATAGCGCTTTTAATGTTTCAAGAATCGGGACGTAATAGAAAAAGGTTTCTTTATCATTTACGATTTTTATGAGGATACGCTGTGGCTCAACATAGGATCGGAATTTTTTATAATATTGTTTTCTTTTATACTTGGAATTTAATTGTTTATGACACTCTCGAAAAGGATTCGCCTTGGAAATTTCACCAATAACTGCATCTACCACAGTCGAGGAGATATTTTGTTCTATTAAACATTTTTTTACGGCTCGAGAAATTATTTCTTCACTTTGAGTGGAGATGTTAGCCATTTCGGTGACCAAATACTGGATTGTACTTGAAGGAACAAGATATTTGCTTTCGAGTTTGAGAAAAAAATTCGCCAAATTTGATAAAAAAATATCTGTAAGTTTTTCATCATCAGTAGAAACACTGGTATTTTGCATTTGCTCGACTAAGTCATCGAGATCATTTTCAGTACTTTCAATCATCAATTCCGGGACGTCATTAAATTCATTTTCATCCTTATTATCATTTGATACTTGACTCGACCGTGCAGTATTACGATGATATTTAGAAAAATGTCCTGTGAACGATTGAATATTGCTATATTTTTTTTCACAATTTTCACCGGGACATTTTACGGCTATTCCATTTTTAATGTGATTTTTTAAGTGCTTCATAAATAAATGATACTGTTCAAAAGTCTGTTGGCATAGATCTTCCGAACATTGAAATTGAGCATTGACATTTTTTGCAATTAAAATCTCATTATGACCGTGTTCACCGCGTAATAATATATTGTGACCACGTCGTATATGAGCTCGCAAAGCTGTTTCAGACTTAAAAAATAATTTACATCCGTTGTAATCACAGTGGAAATAACGGGTTAAATTACTATGATATTTGTAATGCTGCAGATGTTTTAAAAATGCCGTTGACTGATGGTCACAATATCGACACAGATACATATTGATGCACCTTATAAGTTTTAGCCCCTATAGATTCGATAATAAATAAACAACCGCGGAAAACAAAAATATGATGGTCACAATATCGACACAGATACATATTGATGCACCTTATAAGTTTTAGCCCCTATAGATTCGATAATAAATAAACAACCGCGGAAAACAAAAATAAAGAATGCTGGCATCCACTATATTGAACTATATTAGATATATGGCATCAGCAACGTGAGAAAAAAAAAGATGGAAATATAGCGGGAGAGGTAGAACAGCTGAGATTCGATAATAAATAAACAACCGCGGAAAACAAAAATAAAGAATGCTGGCATCCACTATATTGAACTATATTAGATATATGGCATCAGCAACGTGAGAAAAAAAAGATGGAAATATAGCGGGAGAGGTAGAACAGCTGCGGAAGAGTAAGAGAGAGAGAGAGAGAGAATTAGATATATGGCATCAGCAACGTGAGAAAAAAAAGATGGAAATATAGCGGGAGAGGTAGAACAGCTGCGGAAGAGTAAGAGAGAGAGAGAGAGAGCGCGATAGATAGATAGATACATAGATAGACAAAGGAAGGACGCCAGTCACCTATAGATCTGAGGAGGATAATATATTCAGAATATTCCGGATAAACCGCTCTATGCTCGTCCACTGCCTCATCCAAGCAACATTCGAGGCTGTCTCGTCGATCTTATCAACAGGTGAGTGACATTTGTCCAGATTTGTGTGTTTTTCCGATAAAAAATGGCTTTCAATCCTGCTTTTCCATTTTTAAATTTGGCGATCGTGGCGGCTTTGTTATTCTGCTTTCAAGATTTCAACCTGCTCGTTTCAGTCTTACAATTCGATTGATTTACGCACTGTTCCGACCTTTTGGGCTGTGCCAAGAGTTTTTAACTGTCGATACAATTGTTAAATATTTCATACCTATTGGCGAGAGGCTGCAGGTGATTTCAGATACCTCAACGGACGGAGAGTGGATAGTGGAGGCCGAAAGTGCATCGATTAACCACATTGTATCGATCATAATTGAAGACATGAAGAATTTGATCTCTCGTTTGCCCGAGAAGGTCGAGATGAATCAAAATCTCGAATTATTGAAGTTGCCATTAATTGAATGGATTCAGAATCACCCTAAAGCCGACGAATCAATAGCCACATTAGATTCTCATATTCAATTAGAACCGCAGGATCAATCCGTGGAGTATTTTCAGACATGCTGGAAGACTGAAAAAGAAAAATCCCGTGCAAGCACGCTTAGCCTGAGGCACTCGCATTGGTGATCAATTCTAACAAATTTTAGTCGTTCAATGCATCAAAAATCAGAATGTGATCCACATGGGAGCGATATTCCGGATAAACCGCTCTATGCTCGTCCACTGCCTCATCCAAGCAACATTCGAGGCTGTCTCGTCGATCTTATCAACAGGTGAGTGACATTTGCCCAGATTTGTGTGTTTTTCCGATAAAAAATGGCTTTCAATCCTGCTTTTCCATTTTTAAATTTGGCGATCGTGGCGGCTTTGTTATTCTGCTTTCAAGATTTCAACCTGCTCGTTTCAGTCTTACAATTCGATTGATTTACGCACTGTACATTTTTAAATTTGGCGATCGTGGCGGCTTTGTTATTCTGCTTTCAAGATTTCAACCTGCTCGTTTCAGTCTTACAATTCGATTGATTTACGCACTGTTCCGACCTTTTGGGCTGTGCCAAGAGTTTTTAACTGTCGATACAATTGTTAAATATTTCATACCTATTGGCGAGAGGCTGCAGGTGATTTCAGATACCTCAACGGACGGAGAGTGGATAGTGGAGGCCGAAAGTGCATCGATAAATTGTTAAATATTTCATACCTATTGGCGAGAGGCTGCAGGTGATTTCAGATACCTCAACGGACGGAGAGTGGATAGTGGAGGCCGAAAGTGCATCGATTAACCACATTGTATCGATCATAATTGAAGACATGAGCTGCAGGTGATTTCAGATACCTCAACGGACGGAGAGTGGATAGTGGAGGCCGAAAGTGCATCGATTAACCACATTGTATCGATCATAATTGAAGACATGAAGAATTTGATCTCTCGTATGCCCGAGAAGGTCGAGATGAATCAAAATCTCGAATTATTGAAGTTGCCATTAATTGAATGGATTCAGAATCACCCTAAAGCCGACGAATCAATAGCCCCATTAGATTCTCATATTCAATTAGAACCGCAGGATCAATCCGTGGAGTATTTTCAGACATACTGGAAGACTGAAAAAGAAAAATCCCGTGCAAGCACGCTTAAATTGATTCGTCACCTTGTTACGAGCAGGATCAATCCGTGGAGTATTTTCAGACATACTGGAAGACTGAAAAAGAAAAATCCCGTGCAAGCACGCTTAAATTGATTCGTCACCTTGTTACGAGTAGTACAGACAGCGCAAGAGTTCTTCAAGTATTGACGGCATTATAGGATTCAGTTCTATCGGATGACGTATCAACTGAAGTGATGGAAAAGGCGTTGAAGTAGTACAGACAGCGCAAGAGTTCTTCAAGTATTGACGGCATTATAGGATTCAGTTCTATCGGATGACGTATCAACTGAAGTGATGGAAAAGGCGTTGAATATTCATCTTGACATCCTCGCCCACTTGAGTCCGCATTACTGAATATAGGATTCAGTTCTATCGGATGACGTATCAACTGAAGTGATGGAAAAGGCGTTGAATATTCATCTTGACATCCTCGCCCACTTGAGTCCGCATTACTGTGATTCACACATGATTAATTGGCTGGACAAATGTGTTGATACATTGAAGAGCCATGGTAAGTGGACAGTTCCGGCATTGCAACAAAAAGTCCGCATTACTGTGATTCACACATGATTAATTGGCTGGACAAATGTGTTGATACATTGAAGAGCCATGGTAAGTGGACAGTTCCGGCATTGCAACAAATAAAGAAAATTTGTGTAATCTACGACAAGAGTGACGTTAATCTGTCTATTTCTGGACAAGATGTCGTTCAACATCTCGACGCAAAGCACGGCCCTGTGACTTTGATCATGAATAGCTTCACAAATTACATGGAAAAAGTGCGCCAACGTGTGAAACACAATCCAACTCTGAACAGGACACGTCTCAAGCTAGATGGTCGCTACGACCACATGATCCAAGTGCGAAAAAGACTCGAAGTTATAACTTGTCTTTCGAAACAATCCAACTCTGAACAGGACACGTCTCAAGCTAGATGGTCGCTACGACCACATGATCCAAGTGCGAAAAAGACTCGAAGTTATAACTTGTCTTTCGAAAATCGGGTGTTTAACGATTGAAATTGATCAGGTAAAGCAAATTCAGATGTGGCTAATAGAAAAACAAGTTTTTTTTAGAAGTTATAACTTGTCTTTCGAAAATCGGGTGTTTAACGATTGAAATTGATCAGGTAAAGCAAATTCAGATGTGGCTAATAGAAAAACAAGTTTTTTTTCCGACAGAGATCTTGGCTTTGATTTATTGTCCGAACTGATGGAGACATATCCTGTGTTCAAGTCAGCATCAAATGTTGGAGACTTTTTTGAGCAAAATATTAGGCTTTGATTTATTGTCCGAACTGATGGAGACATATCCTGTGTTCAAGTCAGCATCAAATGTTGGAGACTTTTTTGAGCAAAATATTCTATAGTTTGATCCGAAATTGCTCACGTACAATGGAATAAACTTTATCGATCATTTGTTCGAAAAAGTAAATAAGAAAATTTCTTATGATAAATATGATCTTGATAATTCAATTAGTGTCGATTCTCTATGGCTTATCTATGGCGAGTTGTTATAAATAAAAAAAGTAAATAAGAAAATTTCTTATGATAAATATGATCTTGATAATTCAATTAGTGTCGATTCTCTATGGCTTATCTATGGCGAGTTGTTATAAATAGTTTGGAGAAAGTTGCTGAACAGGCTTTCTTCCGACTTCGACAGTTGAAAAAAATTATCTATGGCGAGTTGTTATAAATAGTTTGGAGAAAGTTGCTGAACAGGCTTTCTTCCGACTTCGACAGTTGAAAAAAGATGTGGGATCGCAGATAAATCGGCCGGACTCGGAAACTCACCGGATTTTTATTGCTGAGTGTACAACTCGATTGCAAACCGTCAGTAATATACTTTCACGACGATATAATTTCACGAAAATCGGCCGGACTCGGAAACTCACCGGATTTTTATTGCTGAGTGTACAACTCGATTGCAAACCGTCAGTAATATACTTTCACGACGATATAATTTCACGGAAGTAGAAGACATTGAGGGGGATGATCAGCGGAAGAAAAAAATTGCGAGGCAGACACGAATTTCGCGTCGACTTATGAAATTTCTGCAGGAATACAAGGACGCATGTGGCTGGGAATGAATCTAAAAATGGAGATGATAAAAAAAAAATCAGCGGAAGAAAAAAATTGCGAGGCAGACACGAATTTCGCGTCGACTTATGAAATTTCTGCAGGAATACAAGGACGCATGTGGCTGGGAATGAATCATGACAAAAATTTTGCTGAAAACGACGAGAAGTATCAGGATCATAGGAAAGCAAAAGAGGTCGATCGACAAAATTGTAACATAACCAATAAAATGGAGACATATCCTGTGTTCAAGTCAGCATCAAATGTTGGAGACTTTTTTGAGCAAAATATTCTATAGTTTGATCCGAAATTGCTCACGTACAATGGAATGAACTTTATCGATCATTTGTTCGAAAAAGTAAATAAGAAAATTTCTTATGATAAATATGATCTTGATAATTCAATTAGTGTCGATTATCTATGGCGAGTTGTTATAAATAGTTTGGAGAAAGTTGCTGAACAGGCTTTCTTCCGACTTCGACAGTTGAA
>MVJL01004626.1:0-80225 GCA_002156465.1 Macrocentrus cingulum
ATCAAGAGAATGGTCAATCTTGAGATCCTTCGCAGCCCGGAAAAAAACCTGCCCTAACCGAGGCGCGATCCCACGTTGCACCGAGTCGCAGCCGCATGGTCTTGACCACTGTGCTACGAGCTCGGCTTGCATATTTTAATATTATAATAGCATAGCATTAGAGAAGACTCGATTTCAAATAAATTATCCGGAGGTTGATTTGGTGTTGATGGTTGCATTTTTTTTAAACCTTGAAATATACGTGTTATATATTTCTTAAAAATAATAGGTTGGCTCAAAATTATCCGGAGGTTGATTTGGTGTTGATGGTTGCATTTTTTTTAAACCTTGAAATATACGTGTTATATATTTCTTAAAAATAATAGGTTGGCTCAGAGCCGAAAACTATTTCTATAAGTCAGAAATGAATTTGGACTTAGAAATATTTTTGCGGGCGTATAAGAATTTTTCTAAGTCCTAAAAATTTGTGGACTTACGTGTTATATATTTCTTAAAAATAATAGGTTGGCTCAAAGCCGAAAACTATTTCTATAAGTCAGAAACGAATTTGGACTTAGAAATATGTTTGCGGGCGTATAAGAATTTTTTTAAGTCCCAAAAATTTGTGGACTTAGAAATATTTTTGCGGGCGTACAAGAATTTTTTTAAGTCCACAAATTTTTAGGACTTAGAAAAATTGTTAGGGATCCGCAACAGACTCGCAACACACACTTTACAGTCGGTTACGGTCTCGAAGCGTGAGAAGTGAATACTTGTATATATACAAGTTTAGCTGAAGCACGCACTACAGCATGCAGCTCTGCTGCGTGCTCTAAAAATCGGACTAACACTACACTCTTTAGTGTGGGCCTGTAGTCGACCTGTTGTTGCTTAACGAAACAGTGTCGATCTGCTGAGTGTTTGCAGTCGACCCGAATATTTTCTCTCGGGTATTTACAGGTGTGGCAGTTAAAGTTTCACTGTCGTGAGTGCCGACTGATCAAAAATCGATAAAAATTTATACACAAGTTCTAAATTATGTCTTTGATTGAAATATAATTGAGTGACTTAGGAATGATTATAAATAACAGTTATTTTTTCTTTTCGTTTTTTAATCGGGTATAAATAGCAGAGGTTGATATTATTACCTTGCAGGTTTCATTGAGAAGTTTGAAGAATATATTTTTTCCCCGTTTATTGTACAAGGGACACAAAGAATCATTGTGTGGCACGCGTTTGGCATCAATTGAAAACTTCAGCGTGTCAGTGAGAGTGATTCCGGCCGCGACGCCCCGGGTTTTTAGTAGAGTTTGTCTTGAGCTATGCAGCAATAATCTATACAACAGGGGAGTGTCCTTGCAACACACACGCACACACCAATAAAAACGATTAAATAGAATTTTAACATGTCGCGTGACGAGTTTACGGGGCTTCCTCAACATGGGGTGTATATGCATATATACACATGGTGTTGTACACACCACACTATCGCACAGTCTATATCTGTAAACAAATCGGACAATCGTCAATCATCGCGTCGACCTTGAAAAGACACTCTTTCACACTATTTATACACATTAATACACATACTTCATTCATTTTCGCCGCTTATTGTCGCGCACTCAAAGGGAAACAACGAAAAAAAAAATACATTCAAAGGAAATGGAGATTGGTGATATATATTTAAATAAATTCACCTGTTGGATCACCTTATCCTCTCTCTATCAAAAGGTTTGCCAGCATCAAAAGGGTTGAAAAGCCAACAATAAATCTTTTGTTAAGGGGTAGTTTAAGTCGTATAGACACCAATTAGTTAATTATTAACTTGCCCACATATTTTACGGTTCACTGTGCGCATAGTCAATCTTTCATGACAAATAAAAATTTTCTATTTAAAAAAAAAAATAAACTAAAATTCAAAAATATAAAAAAATTTTTCGATTAAAATTTTTTTCATTGTTTTTTCTAGCTTGTCATCATAGCAATGATAATAATATGACATAGTAATGATTATAAACACGAAATTTCGAATTAAAAAATTTTTTTTAATCTTGTAAACACAAGAATTATATTTTTTATCTCTTTAAAAGGTTTTTTTAATGAAAAAATACTGAAATTTTACGTTTTTTCTTCAAATATTAATATCTAGTTTAGCTTTTACGCCTCTGACTCAACAATTTATTGTCTGAAAAAAATAATTTTAGGATGTAAAAAAATTATATGCCATTTAAATTGAGTGATAAATTAAATTAATGCAGCAAAAACAAATTATAAATGAGATTTGATCGGTAAAATAGAATATATGTATAAATAGGAAATATTATGTAGTGAATTTTATACTGGTTTATACCGTCTGTGCGCTCGTTAAAGTCGTCAGTTTCGTCTGGTACACACATCGATGGTGTGTGGAGGGTAGAGTGCGTAACTGAAATCTCAGCATCCACCCCCCTTCGGTTAGGAATGAAGAGGCCCCAGTGCTCGCGGGGCCACACCACCCCTTCTTTCCATCTTTTTTCATCCCCAGTCGGGGGGCTGAAAAGTATGCAGCTGCGTGCCCTCGGCCAGGTGTGCCCTTCTCGCATCACGCGGCCATTGTCGTCTCTTTTCCATCTCGCTCGCGTTCACCTTTCTTCTTTTTTTTTTTTTTCAATCGCATAACGTTTGCCGCACACCCCTGATGTGTGTGTGCGGGCTCGCGCGCGCGTATACACATTCCTGCAGAAAGAAATTCGTATTTGCCCGATTAAAGATAACAAAGAGAAAAAAATTTCGTAAAAATGACATTTTAGCCTGGACAAAATTTTTTTTTACAATTTTTATTTGTCAAATTTTTTATTTGACCTCTATAGGAAAACTTGTGGAAAAACGGTTTGATGATTGTCAACTATACTTGGCATTCTTCAACGTACAATGAAACGAAGAAAATGGCCTAATAAATTTTTTACATCAATTTTTAATGCTTTAACTGATGGTAAATTATAAAAATTTATTTTTATAATTTACATATACATCAGTTAAAGCTCCAATGATCGCGGGTTGAAGAGAAAGAATTTATTTTTTCTATGAAAAAAAAGTAGAAAAAGTATTAGAGAGCATTGTATATATAGAGTGGCGTTGAAATTGCGGAAACGAGGAGAACTCAACGATATCTCGATAAGCGGCGCCGAGTGACGTCGTTTATTACCTTCCATTTCCAACTTCATGAGCCATTTCCGTTCAATCTCTCATTCACGATTTTTCCTCCGAATATTTACTCTAATAATCGGTGACACTGAAAATATCGTCCGCTGCTATTTAAACTTGATATTTGGGTATTATAATAAATATTTGCTAATTAATAATAATAATTATTCATGATTTGAAAATGGTATATGTATACTCATGTTAAATCATTAACTGTGGGAATTTTTATATGAACATTTGATTGAATCGATTCCATGACGCGTGTCTGCGCGCATAAATATATAAATCGTGCGAGTATCGTGACGCCGCTCCGCTGAGCGTATATCCCATTGCCGAAAACGGAAGTGAAGTTGCGCGGGGTCAAGCCTACCGGAACACCGGAACCGGAAGGGTGCGTCCGAACAACGCGTTGACTCGCACTGATTACCCGTGTTGGAATTATCGACATTATCCACTCAATCTTGAAATAAAATAAATCCAAAAAAAAAAAAAAAATACAAGAGCTGTGACAAAAATCACAATTTATACAACCCTTATATATATAAGAAATTCAATGTTTCAAAAAAAAATTATGATTTATCAATTTTTAGATTGAAAAAACAAAATTTTTTTTCATGCTTTGAATTATTTTTCTTATTTTTTTCCAATATTCAAAATATTTTATTTATTATTGAATAATAGAATTTTAAAAATCATCGATCACTGTTATCTGTTTCTATATTCTATATATATAGAGTCCCAAAAACACCCCAAAAAATTAGCAACCCTCTGGCACCATTTTAAAGACCATCGCACGACCCTAAACGTCAAATTTATAGAAAATAATTACGAAATACAGCGTTAAATGCTTTCCTTCGCTATGATATTTTTTTTACGGTTACTGTAAAGTGTCAAAAACACTCGAAAAAATTAGCAACCCCCTAGCGTTGTTTTAAAGACCATCGCACACCCTCAAACCTCAAATTTATAGCAAATAATTATGAAATATACTGTTAAATATTATGATATTTTTCTAAAATTTACTTTACACAGTTCAAAAATATCTCAAAAAATCAGCAACGATCTTAGCGTCATTTACAACTATATTTATCCACAAAAAAATTTTTTAAAATAATTACCTCGCCCAGCAAAAGCGGGTGTGCATATATGCTAGTATCATAATAATATAGTTTTTTAATATTATGAATTGAAGCCGTTAAAAAAATATTTAAAGAAAAAAAAAATCAAGAGTATAACCTCTAGCTCATTTTAGACACACTTATATATATACAGCCTCTAGAGAATTAAATTCCAAAGTTAAGAGTAATGATATCAAAGTGACTGACATCGATGGTGTGAACATTTGACTAATGATTGGCTTAAATAAAATACCTCGGGTATATACATGTATAGATGGAGCGCGAGTGGAAAGAAAATTACCTTGCAACCTACCGCGCTGCTGCCAAACAAGAGGCCGCCATTAAGCCAAATGACTTGAGCGTGAACGCATGATTAAAAGGTCGATTTGTTATGTATTCCACATACTACACTCTATAGACAGCTCTGACACCCTAAAATAATTTTTTTCTTCTTCATCTCTATGTATATGATACATACAATTGCGCATGGAGTAAGCGAAAGTGCTTCAAATGATAGTACCAAGCTCAAAATACAGGTAATTTCATGAATCGCGCAACTACCGTGTCCCCGGGCAAGCAATTACGGTATTTAACATCGGATACATAGGCTAGCAGTTGTATATATACATGCCAGGTTCCCATAACCTCGTCGCATGACTTCAGACAGCACGAATGTGACGACTTTTGACAGGTGGCACTGAAAATTCCCATGAAATATATTTGTATCGATGGAAATAACCCTTTCACCTGCATATACACTACCTCTCATCGAATTCTCATGCATATTTCAGGTCGAAAAAAAATTTTTTTTACCTTACAATATTTTTAATTATTTCATTTGCATCACAAATTGTCACAAATTGACACTTTTACGCGAAGAAAACAACATTTTCGCATATATTAAATCATTTTTATCATTATAATTTTACACCTTTAAGTATAGGCATGACTGGGATTTTTTGAAATAAATATTTTATCCATGACTGTACTATAATATCATAAAGGAGGAGTCATAGCAATGGATTTATTAGAAATTATCGAGAAAATTGAGGTGCCAGAGTATGGCAAAATCAGCGTGTCACGTTGACAAATGACTATATACAGAAGAGCAATCGGAATAAAAAAAATCCAACAAAGTTCCGGCAGGTAGTTTTTTTTTTAGGGATATATATTAAATGAAAAAAAAAATTTTTTTTCGATTTACTTCCACGTGCCCGAATCCCACGACATCACAGTTAGTATAGCCCCCCTCTGCTTATTTCGCGCAGGCAATTTACTCGCATTGACATCGTGCGCGCGCGCGCGATTGCCGGCCACAAAAGCGGCAAATATATGTGTCTAATAAAATGGATGAGACGGAAATTGGAACACGAGTCGAGAAAATAACACCAGTGGCGTTATCATTATGCAATTGGTGCGTCCGATATGTTTATATAAGTGTCTAAGGGGTTGCGAGGGTGTGCTTTGGGGTGACAGCCGCCGTGAGAACTCCATCTGGCTGTGAATTTAGCTTGGGGGTGTTGAAAATCACTGTTGAGTACACATATATTTGGGTATTCATGGCCTCGCGTGTGAGGACTTTGCGCAAATAGTTGGAGGGGACACGTGTGACGTGTGTGGGAATGTTTTGTCACCGCATTTTTACCCTCAACGTTTTTTTCCACTATTGTTTGAATTTTTTAATTTCATTACAAGCTCAATAAATATACTTAAAATAAGCACGATTCATCAATTAAAAATTAAAAATAAAGAAAATAAATATTCAAATTTATGCTGAAATATTTTAATCATCAAATTTAAGCATTTGATCGATTTATAAAAATTTTTCTAGAAATTTCTTATTTTTTTTTTAATTGTTATACGGCCAATGCTTAAAGATGCACCACAAAAAAAATTTCTCACCCGTCAGTACAACCCCAAATTATCACACAGGTATAATAAATAAATTTTCCATTTTTTTTTTTTCTAGGTCAGAGAGTGATCGCAAAATGTTAAATCCTGAAACAGGATGCTACTCAGAATCCGTTCGAGCGTGGTGAGTATATATAAATGCATATAATTTAATTTATAAAAATGTAATTTTTATACGCGAAGAATAATTTTTTCACTTGAGAAAAAAATATATATTGCGAGAGTTAAAGCGAGATTTCGTTTGATTGATTTTGTATAAAATAGAATGCGTGTATAAAAGGGAGGTATATTTTAAGGGAAATAGTGTATGTCGAGTTAATGCGATTACCGACTTTATCAGATGTCACTTCTACTTCTTGCGTGATGACGGCCCCCACGCCTCCCTTCGCCCCTTATACTTCATATATACTCGTTTGTCATCGCGTGACGTCCTTCGCGGTGAACACGATTTACTTCCGTTTCCCCTCTTTCCACTTCCTCGCCCTCTCGCCTTCTGCTTCATTACCCTCAGTCGGCAGTCCTAAACTACTATTTTTTCTCCATCAATTTATCACTTACAGAACTAATTCTCAAGCACTTTGATTTCATTTCACACACATAACACAACTCGAAAAAATTACTATTATTAATACTCACTTTATCTTATAGCTCATTGAGATTTACCACAGCATAATTTATTTAATCAATTAAATTTTCTGCTAAAAATAAGGCGAAATTTATGAAACGACGGCACAGAAAGTAAATATAAGTAGACAATAAAAAGTCAATGAATCAAGTGGCAAAGAGATTAGCCATATAAACCACCCTCAGAAAAATAGAGAAGGATCTATACTAACCCTCTCTGTTGGCCAGTGTAACGTGCGACGACACGCGACCCTCTGCAAGCGTCGAAGAAGCTCCCTAACTTACATTAACGACGACGTTAATGCGCGTCGACATGGCTCGAGCGTCAGCAGGGAAGAGCCACACATTAGCTGGATATAAGACCGGGCGCAGACATCATCAGGGTCGTCTATAGAGAAGTAGAACACACAAGTCTACGCGTGGGCGGTGGGTGTGGTCGCGAAGACAGGATATATAGATAAGGGTGATTATACTCGCAGTCACACCCTGCACTACCCTCAGAGTGGCTGCAATCCTCCACGTTGGTCGTGATCTAACGAAATAATCCCCTGAGCATGTCAATAAAAATGTGCTAGAATTAATATAAAAATAAATCAGTTTATAAAGAAAAAAAACACACACACACAAGATTACAAAAAAATTCAAAATATCTCAAAAACTACGGGACTTGAACAATTTTTGCAAGAGACATTTTTTGTAGTTCTTAAAATTATCTACAAAAAATATTCTATAAAAAAATTCATTATATTTAAGCGTTCTCGAGATATTTTGAATTTTTAAAAAATTATTTTTGTTAAATCTTTGTTAATTGACGTTTTTTTACCTATATCAATAAATTTTTTGCAGCTTGATATAACCAGAGGGTATTTTAAACTGGTATAAGAAAAAATGTGAGCGTTTGCATTATAGAAAGTTTAAAATAAAAACAAGAAAAAAATCAAACGAGTGAGCATGAAGGTGCTGGAGCATCTCTCCGGCGTCGAGCAGTAAACCGTATATGCTCGGCCGTTAAACGGTCAAATAAATAACCCTCGGCAGCTTCCTGGGGTCCCTCGTGGCATGACAGGGGGCATGCGTTCCCCACACTGCAGAGGAGAAAGCGAGAAAAAAGGACGCAGACTCTGAGAACAATAAAATAGAGAATTATTTTCCACAGCGAGTTTGTACACTCTTTTTTCCTCATCGGCGTAGTATAATCACAAATTGAATTATCAATCTCGGGCGCGTGAAAAATACATCGAGTGTAAGCCGAATATGTACTGCACACGAATATATAGACATGGGAAAAGTGCTTGAGGCTATACTGGGTTCCATGTTGCAGCCCCTCAGTTTGTCAAACGACCCTCGCCGGTGTCGCTTACAAGACAGCAAATTTGTCTTAGATAAGCAAAACAAGCACTCGACGCAAGAAACCCGCCGACCTCGTCCGACAGACTCGTTCTCACTACTGTTTTATAAGTATTACATCGATATACGTTATTAAGGTGGATATAAATTCAAAGTGAAAGCTCGCCTACTGTAGCAGATGAGACTTGTAAAAGATGAATCACCTAATTGACTCGCTGATTTACATAACATTAGCTGAAAAAAAAAAATAAGAATTATTTTTTATTCCCATCCAATATATTTAATTTTAAATTAATTGAATATTTTACTTGACAAAAAAAAAAACAACAACTTTAAATTTTTAAAAAACAATGTTCCAGAAGAAAAATAAGAAAAAGAAATTATAATAATTTTTGATTTACAATTTGTATAGGAATTTTGGAAAAAAAAATTATATGCTCTACAATTTTTTTCAACCTTACAAAACGAGGGAAAAAATAAAGGTATTATTATAGTAGCGGAGACTGGACGCAAAAAATCAGTTTATAATTATATTGAATTTTGATAAATATTCATATGTGAAAAATAGCACAAAAATGCATCGACACAAATTTTTTTGTATATAATAACTTGAAAAATTGGAATAAAATATTTACTGTTTTATACGGTGTCGAAAGTAACAATTTTCTTTTTCTGATTTTACAGTTATTATTATTACGTATAAATTTGGATGATATACTAAGTTAAATAATAGTTTACGAGTTTTAAGAAATAACTAGAAAAATGAGTTAAATAAATAAACATTATCACTAAAAGTATATAAATCTGTCGATATTGCCTGGTGGTATCGATTGTAACAGTGTTTGAAAATGCCATTAAAATGATCTAAAAAATTTCAAATCTGAAAAATATTTATCTAATATACTATGAAAATTATTTAAAAAATGAAAAATATCCGTATTTTTGTGAAAATAAAAAAATATCCCCTGTATTGAAAATCCACAGAAATTCAATTTTTCAATTTATTAATGCAATAATAAATGTTTTTCATTAATAAATAAATGCTTACAAATAAAAAAAATAATTTATTAAAAATAAGAACACTTTTATTGCAAATCTTCAATTAAAACCAAAGGATGTTTCAATTTAAACAGAGAACAAGCCAAAAGTTTTTTATCGATAAAAAATGTAACCGATCATTGTATTTAAATTTTTTATCAATTTTCATGGGAGCGATACAGTGTTCAAAACTATTGTACCAAAATTAATAGCTCAATAATTATTACTTTGAACACAATAAATTCCAAGGGTTTTAGTGTTTCAATTGAGTCCAGTCTCCTTTACTCGACCTTTATTTAATCCTGAATTTGCGGCATTTTATAATAGAGTATGTCAAAAAACTATATTCGAACCAGTTTCACTATAAAAAAAAAACCTTTTTTCCAGTAATTCACGTAAAATCTAAATATTTCAAATAATTTTTATCATCTCAATTTATTGAATTTAATATATCATTTAATTTTTTTTACGAAAAATAAGTATAAATTTTACTTCAAAATCGCTCGTATAAACACTATATACTGCATCATACCCACAAAATTTTATTTTATTGTTTTGGATTTTAACCCGTTTTTTTTATTTTTCTTCTGCGGTCTATACCATATCAACGGATTAGCATAAATTAGATTTTATCCTTCCTAGAACGTCCGTCTTCGGGTGGCACACACACACACACACACACATACATACATATTTATGGTGGTCATATATATTCGAACCTACCCAACAAAATTCTTGCTCGTTTGATACAGATGTATTGGGTCGCAAAACTTACTTTATGATATTTTTTTATCATGTGGTTTTCTTCATTCCTATAATTTTTTATATTTTTTTCCCCATGTCCCAAGGCCTGATTGAGTGTCCAAAAGAGAGTAAAACATTTAAATAATGCTCCCGCAAATGAAATCCCATCCCGCACGACCATATCATCAATGACGTCAATGACACGGTTTTCTTTGTATATTATAGAAGACCCATCAGCGCAGATACATTGACACTCATTCTCTTGCGTTATAGCCACACGTCCTACACACATTGCCTGTATTTATATGGAGTCTTAATAGAAACGTTTACCGAGTCTAATGGATACATCTTGACGTTGCTCGCGGCCTTATCCATCCTTCGATCAGCGATCTACTCCTAGATGATCTATCCAAAGTGTCCGCAGCAAAATCCGATGACTTGGAAATCAAATCAATCCATCAAACACCCGGGACTATCATCATCATTACCATATAAATAGGAATGAAGACATTCGGACAATCTGGCTCTATTCACGCGGACAATTGTCAAGAGAAAAAAATGTCTTAATCAATTGACGAAACATTTTGACACAATTTCCGCTTATATCCTTCATCATACCCTGATGCAAGGTATATATATAGGGATGACAATACTGGGGGTCTTTTTTTCCTTATATTATTGCCAACGAGTTTTTAATAAACTGCGTTCTGAGAAGCACGACGAATTGGTGCGATATGTATAACCCGCGCGCGCGAAAAAGGATTATTCTAGTGCGATGATGATGGCGAGGACCTGACACACCACCAGAGAAATGTCATACGCACCCCTCGAATATTTTTCGAGGATGCAGCTGCAGATTGCTTCTCTTGCCCAGCTGCGAATTCAAGTTGGAATCAGGTCGTAGAGTTTTAGATCAATGACTCGTGTGTTAGATATATATATAATGAAGTTTTTTCACGCCGACTTTTTAGGGTGCATCAGAATACAGGGTTTGCATATTGGAGCGTAAATTAAACCAGGTACAGATGACTCTCTTGTTTGAATAAAAAAAATTAATTAAAGTTTAAAACTCACGCGAATATAAATATGAGGCCGAATTTGAAAAATCATTATTAATTCAATAAAAATTTGTGACAACTCTCGGGGCTAAAGTTTGATACTGCTGGCTTTAGGAGAAAAACTAAAGCAGAGGGTAAACATCGTGTAACCACGAGGGAGCGTTCGGGGGTGTGCAGTACGTACACATGAGGATGGCACGCTTTGCACGCGTCCGTGTGGCATATATCCTATAAATATTTTATTGGCTCGTCATTCGAATTTATCGTGCGGGGGTTGCACGATGCCCAGAGGGGTTGCAGACATCAGTCGACTGTACACCCTCAAATATTCCCTTGACGACATTTCGCACCTCTATCTCTGATTTAATTCACACGAAAAATAAAAGACCATGGCATGCGAATGAAATCGCATTTAATTGATGTCTTTATATTATTATTAGCGGCCTGATGGTAGCCGAAAAGTCTGATGGTGAATATACTTGTTGATTGGCTGAAGCATGGAGTAACCCCGAGAATTGCGAGCACTCAGTCAACATCAACGTTGAATTATGCCTTGGGATTTGCTGCAATCAGCAAAAAATAGGAAGCAAAAAAAGCTTCTTTTTTTTTTGCCTGATCGAGAGAGTATTTTTGGAGGGGATTATAATGAGATATCCAGCTAATAAACAGTTTAGCAAGAGCTACCTATATATAACTTTATGATGTATATAACGATTAATAATTACCTGATTGCTCAGAGTATACTAAATGCTTTTAATCAATGTCATCGCGCCAATTTCCGATCGCTCATTCGCGTTAGTCGTCATCAACTGAAACTCACTGTATACGCGTGTATGTTATCAAGCGCCCAGGGCGACCAGCAGGAAATTACACACGGCCAAAATGTCGGCGGAAGTTGCAATTTATCGATGGCTCCGATGCCTGCGAACTGTCCTGTATATGCGTCTACAACAACAATGCTGTCCGCATGCGCGCACCATCCCCCATGAAAAAAAATCAACAATTCCTCTTTTTGTATATAAAAAAAATATCTACAAAATATATGATTTTTATATTATAATTACTTAGTAATTAAAAGTAATTAAAATATATTTTTTATATAAAAAAATCCATTATTATATATTGTGTAAATATTTTTAATATACAAAAATTTTTTTATCAATTTTTTCCATAGGGGATGCAGATACCTCAACTGTTCAAAATTTTTTCTTTTTTTTTTTTTTTTATCAACTTTTTAATTCATTTTTCTGTGGATGATGAAAATGTTTTGTTTTTTTTCTTCTAAAAATTGCGATGGTTTTGGAGTTGTTATTTATGTTAGAGGGTTTGTTTATGAAATATATTATTTAGTAATTGTTTAAAAATGTTAGAAATATAGTTAGGAATAGCATAAAGTTAGTAACCTTTCGCTATATATGTTTGTTACGTCGCGGATAACGAGGTTTGCTCTGCCTCGTCGCCGCGTGGGCGTCCAATAATTATCACCATAGCGCCTCCTCACTTCTATATTATATCCTCCACGTGTGTAGGCGTTTGTCGAGCTAGCCATACATATACTATATATATACTCTCTCGTCGTATTCCATATGAAAACAGTAGGAACGCTCGTACACCGCACCAGGGAGAAAATTTTTTAAGAAATTTACATTTTTTATGGTGATAAAAATTGTCAAGGAACTACTGAAATATTTGCCTAAATTATTTGTAAATTTTGCTTCAAGTTTGTGAACGCGTCCTTCAAATCATCATTAGCGAGCTCTTATATATACTCCAAAAAAAAAAAACCGACAAAAATATTTCCAAGAGATATTTTAAAATATATATAATATTTCTTAGTTTTAACGAGTAATTTTTCTTCTAAAATTATACCGTAAAATTTACGACAAGCAAGTAAAAATTTATAACCGATATAAATGATGTAAAATTATCTAAAATAAAATTTTTTACATCATTGTAAAACAAAAATTCAAGTAAAATATATGAAATCATAAATTTCATAAAATAAAAATTCCATCAACAAAATTTCTAATCCTTCCTCCTCCTTATTTCCATTGAATCATTTTTTTTTTAGAATAAAATAATTAAAATTGATTTTTAATCGTGCTATAGAAAAAAAAAAAAATTTGGTATGTGGTATTTAACTTGAAAATTAATTTTCCCACGTAATATATATTTTTTTATATGAATCTATATATATATATATGATGGTCAGAATGTGAGAGTAGAGAAGGTGTGAAGATATTTCACGGAAATTTTTTCGTTCCGCACACGAAATTCACGGCTCATTGTTACATCTCGTGCTCGCGTTCGCTATGGGGTCCAATGAATTTTTCTCTCGCAATTTGAAACGGTAGTTCGCCGCCTGAACTAGCGAGATATTCCAAGGCGATTGTCGATGAGTCACCGTGGTCTTTGCGGCGAGCCAAAGTTTATATATACTATATATAAAATCGACAAGCGATGAGAATATATCAACTTCCACCCCCTCGGCGCATTTCTCACTGGGATATATACCGCCAAGGAATCGCGAAAAGTTGAGCATGAAAACTTTTAGTGATTTGCTGCTGAGAAACTGAACTTCCTCAACCGCAATAAAGTATATCTTCCATCTGACTCGTATATTCAAATGGCGTTGTCCTTGATCGTTTGCCGATTGTCGGTAAAGAGAAGTTGAGACTTGCTGTAATTGAACAATTTATGTCGATGAACATAAAATCTAGCCATTTTCAAATATATAAATTCACTAACACATAATAAATCCAGACATTTATAGTCTGAAAAAAAAAATAAAAAATTGAAAATTCGTAAAAAATCAAATTTTTTTGTTTTATGGTTATCGTATCAAAAAATCACATGTTTATAATGTTTTTAAAAAATCAGTCTGTTATACAAACATTTTTAAAAAGTCGCTCACGAATTTAGAAATTTTCAACAATTGTCAAAACGTGAAAAACCAAAATATTATAATCGATTTTTTTTCTCCATTTTCATGAATTTAATTTTCCCAATAAAAAGTGTGTGTTCCAATTATAGAAAATATGAATGACTCGAAAAAAAAGAAGAAATAGCATGCAGGTGGCACACCTGGTGGAGGAAAAATCGAAAATTCCCTGAATTTTCCGCGATGTTGGAGGTAAAATTTTTTTGCCACCCGTAAACCACTAAAATTTCTATAGGTGTGAAAAAAGAAACACATTAACAAAAATTTACTAATCATTCTCTCACAATGATGGTGAGTCTGACGAATAATAATATCGATTTTCCAAAAACTAAGTGACCAACACCAGAGGGGGGTCATTTGTCTATTATTTACACCAAAGAACATCGCATATTACTCGATAGAAATATATATATATGATGTGTAGGTGGTGCAAAAATTCGTGGGGAAAAATCGGACAAAGAGCTGATGCGCGCATCAATTGAAACAGGACGGAAAACTTATATTCTGGAGGTCAGAGAACACGCGAGAACGAGAGAGAGGTGAAGCGAGGCGTCTAATCTGTCGGCAGTGATCAGGGGCCCTATCGATGATGAAGCCTTCGAGCACTTTGAAGTCCTACCGACCTCGCAACAGGGGAGCTCGCGGTATATTCCAAGTGTTCTCAGTCTAATATGCCGCTCTCATCCACGTCCGTCTGTCTTAATGTCTGTCAGAAATTAAAAGCGCCCTCCTACGACTAAAAATGATACCCGAAGATCGATCAACGCGGCAAAGATGCGTGTGAGTAAGAATGCAAAATAATCTCTCGATATAAACATACACGTAAGAAAATTTTAAATACCTACACATCACGCATGCATGTGTGCGTTAAAAAATTTACTTTCTGTGAAGAAAATTCAAATAATTCAATATAAATACTGGAAATCTAAATAAAATTCATGGAACAAAATTTATAGCAAAGACATAAACTGATATTTTTTATAAACATCATTTTTACCTATTTCCAGTAGTTTTTGTGTTAGAACTAACGAATGCACTCTAGGACGATGCGTTAAAAACTCGTCCCAAATCGGAACCACACCCCTCACCTTGAATCCTCGTAGAAATTTTGCCTAATTGCTGTTAATCCTGAAGAAGACATCGCACGCGTATATTTCATCGTCATCGTCTATTAGTGTACCAGCTGATATATGTGTATAAAAACCTGTTTTTCCCGAAAGGAACAAAAATACATATTTTTTACTAATTTTTAGGAGAAAATTGACGCACGCCAAACATAAAACAATGAAAATTTTCCTGTTGACTTAGCTAAATCCTGATAAATTACTCCAACGAGTGTGAAGGTTCACCCGAGAGAGGCCTTTAAAATTTTTTCCAGACGACTAATAGATATTTTTTTCCTGTCAAAATTACCGAAAGGTACTTTTTCAAAATTTTTACGCTCCACTCCGTCTCCTCTGCATTTTTAATCGTCCATCTATAATCGACTAGTTGGGTAAATGACCGCGGTTAAGGGCAAATTTGGTGAAAAATACACTTGCTATTTAAATAATTTTTCGTGTCTAAGCCTCAATGAGCACATAATTATATCATTTGAAAGAAAAATCTAAAGAAATGTCGAAAAAACACCAGTTATAATGACCAACCGTGTTCAAAAACTTTGAGCATTTTCATGCTGCAATAATTCTCCTGACCTCGTGTTTAATTTTTTTTCTCACGAAGAAATACATCATCACAGACATATAATTGGATAGACAAACGTGAACAAGTTCATTTGGCAGAAGGTTATGAGTACCCTCTTGAAAAAAGCCAGCGAGAGATTCGACAGGGTTTGTTTGTGCGCCGTCGACTCAAAACAATATTTCTGGACAGAGAGCGCGCGTTCTCTCGTTAGCCCAGGCATTGTCTTAAGCGGGTCTCAGAGCGACCCCACACAAATAGCAAAATGTAGAACAGAAAATATAACATAATAAGAAACGCTTGTGGTTTGTAGACATCACGCCCATCCGCGCACACAGAGGTCGATCGCGCGACGTCTTTCTCGCTCGGGGCCTTTTCCAGTCTCGTTCACAGCATCTCACTCGTGCTCTCTGGTCTTTGGGGTCAGCAGCGGAACGAACAAAGCGTCGGCGTCGGCACCTAAGCTCTCGGGATAACGAGTCGTTCCAACATTCGTTTCGCGCGTTCTCATCGCGCGCTTGTGGGCGAAAATTTTGTTTTTATTTCATTTCCAAGTTCGCTAGCGAGCAAATTTTAAATTCACTGAACGTACTCATCTTGAATGACGATATATATTAATTGAGTGTTTTTGCTGCAACTCGATTCTATATGGCAGTGAATAAGCAAAAGCTATTTTCCAGAATGCAAGCTAATGCTCGCTGCCGGATACAAACATGTTACGCGCGCAATCTGACACCGTGTTCTTCTCGCCGCAGCGTAACGCGACAAGCCCAACTGCTTATATGTACACCTTAGAGGCAAATAGTTATTACACAGATATGTGTGCCTTGTATATTTTCTTTACCACCTTCTCATTCATCCTCGGGTTCCTTTTATCGCTCTCGCATGCAACCTGCATGCACGTGCAGGGAACTTCACGGCCGAGCGACGGCGCACTTCTGACACACGACAATTTTGCGAAATGAACGTTTCTGAGAAGCTGTAGGTAATGGGAGACGCGAATTTCTTGACGACAACGCAATCCTCACACTCTGGAAAAAAATTTAACTCTTGAATTATTAATTTTCATTGATGGTGATGAAGAAATTTTTTTAATATTTATTTATTTATGATAGAAATAGTGAATTAATTTAATAAAATGAGATATTATTTTGTCAAAAAATGATAAAAAAATGTTTTAACAGTGAGTTTGGTGAATTTTTATGGAGAAAAAAAAATTTTTTTTTTTCCATCAAATTTTCGAGAGGGATACCCCTTTAGAAATCTTAATTTTTTCAGTTTTTTGCCGATAACTCGATAATTAAGCGAAATATCAAAAAATGTTACTCAACTTAAATTATTAGAAATTCAAATCTCTATAAAAAATAACGAATGACATTTTTTAATATTTTGACTCATTTTCGAGATATTTGGAAAAACAAAAATTTCAAAAAAATCGTAATATCTCAAAAAATACAAAAGATACAAAAAAGTTTATTAAACATTTTTTGTAGATAATTAAATGACAAATCATTTTACTTTAATGACATTTTTCATTATCTCGCGTATTTACCGAGTTATTACAAAAAAACTAAAAAAAATTACGAAAACGTAAAAATTCCTAAGGGGAATGCGTTCAAAAATTTTCTAAAAAAAAAAAATTTTTTTATCTCAACCAAATGTTTCAAAATTTATCCCAGATACATACTAGAACTTTGTTCAAAATATTAGTGTTGCATTTAATAAATTTAATGGTTTAAAAAAAAAAAATGTTTTTACTGACCCTTTTAGTGCTTTCTATTTGGAGCGATAATTAACAATTATCGCGTGGACATTTATGCTTCTGGCAGCACATTGACTGTGATTTGTTGACCGGAACTGTAGTTTAATGTAACAAGCGTTTTCCAAGCATGTGCTCCTCCTGAGTGTAGTCTATAACACATTTACACGAGACTTTCTCCCTCAAATCACATTTAATATTTTTTTTCATCAACAAATTTAATATTCAACTACAAATACCAATAAATTATATATATCCATCATCAAGAATATTTTATTTTTGCTCTCTCCAAAAATAAAAATATCCAAAATATCGTTTACCCTTGATCCTTCATTATGGACTGTTACACCATTTGCCTCGAAAACACTGTAAACATTAGTCAAGGACCTAAAAGCCGTAAATTATTTTTCCCCCTAATTGAAAAAAACAAACAAAAAATTATTTCATCTTCGTCGAAATTATCTCAATTTTGCTCATTTCGTCAGCAATAACACCTTGTTGGATACCCAGACGAATGATTGGATATCGCGAACAGCAGCGCTGTCACCAGGGCACCTTGTTAGGGGAGTAGGTCCCAAACTCGGATGAGTGAGCTCAACAAACGTTTCTCTCTCAAAGTTTATTGAACAACTGACTGCCACCTCTCGTCTAGTACACTAAGTTCATACAGTAAAAGTGGTGGGGTTACCCCTCCAAAAATGATTGTGTCGTGAATTCTTGCACGTGTCGAAAAACAAGGTCGTTAAAAAACAATTTAAAAACAATAAAAAAAAAATATTAAGTTTTTCGTTGATTTGATAAAAATGTCGTTAGGGAAAAGAAAAAAATTTACGACAATTGATTTTTGACTTATCATTAAAATTCTTGAAGTATTTGTACGTGTCTCGATTTTTTTTTTTACTTTAATTAAAAATAGAAATAAAATGTAATAAAATGTTAACCAATTGTTGTCCAGATTCTTATAGTATTATGTTATAATATTCTAATGAGAGAATATAACAACCTATACACAAATATTTTAACTGTATATGCATGTATTTAACACAAACTCTAAGAAATCGTAACTTGTCGTGTTTATCGCCAAGGCATGGCATGTTGGGTTCGCGCGCCGATGGCGTTGGGCTGCTCAGGGCGTAAAATCGTACGTTTTTTTTTTTTTTAAATACATACTTTCATGTCCCTTTGCGCTGATACCAGTAAAAAAATACTGACAAAATATACACTCTGACTACCCCGGAAGTATATAACGTCAATTATATACTGCAAAACGCGAGGAGGATAAAAATTAAAATACAGCAGGAATGGGTTCGACAGGTCGAAAAAGGATGGAGACGATGGTTATTTCCATGGTGAAGGACACACGGAGGATATTTCGCAGACTTACAGGCGAGGCCAGCCTCTCACTTGGCTACACGGGCACGTCTTAGGGCCAAGAGTTCGCGGCGGGGCCGTTCATCAGAGGCAACTTGTCACGCCGCTGGGCATCGGGCATAAATTCCGCTCCGTAATGTGACAGGTCCTTCGCTTGAGCTATACCCCCTCGGACCCCTCGCCGGTGCACCGGGTGTCCGGGAAAAAAATTAACAGCGTTTCCAACGTCGCGTCGTGACACCGGCGATGTTCTCGAGATATTTTTTTCTCTCGAAAATCACACTGCCGGCACATATCAACAAAAATCAAGCGACAACAATTAGAGAAATTATGATTAAAACGTGAAAATAGAGGAATTTCGTTGGATTATCTTGTCGGGGTTAATAAATGTATAGTGGGGACGATAGGGAAAGACTTCCGACCGGAACTCGATAGCCATCAGACAGTCTGGTCGTCCGCAAAAGAGACTTAATGTCCCCATTTGTCCAGTCTATCCCTCGTTTGCTGGCTACAATTTATTTCTCGCATTAGACATGTGATGGAGCCACCTCTCGACAAGCAGATTTTTTTTTGCGCCATATATTTCCCTGAAAAACAGCAATTTTACCGGGTAAAAAAATAATTAATCAATTAAAAATTACTACTCACTGGTCATCCAATAAAAATCGATTCGTTAAAAAATTAAAAAGCATAAAAAAATACTTTATAATTAATAAACAAGCTCAAAATATAGCTTTAAATGTGAAATTCTAATTTAAATCTTTTTTTTTTTTTACTTAAATTTTCGATTTTCGACAGAAGAGAAGATCTTCCTACAAAAAAAAAAAACAGAAACGTTTACTTGGTATATATTTAGGCGTACTTCTTGAAGTAAATTCGATTACATATACCTTATTTTGATGTGGTAATTGTATTGAACAATTAAAAAAATTAATTAGTTAATTTATATAGGAAAATATTGTACAGAGACAGCGGCAATTTACAACAAAAACCTCAGGTATATATCCTGGATTATTCTGCAAAAAATGTTCGACGGAGTGACTGCAGCAAAATTTTCATGTAAAGCTGCAGCTTTAAGGATATTGTACTTCGCAGTGGCCACCGTGAAATTTTTGCTGAAAATCATGTCACACTACTGCACCATCCATCTTCGCAGTAATCCAAAAATTTATCGGATTATGTAGCAAAAAAATTGTAAAATTTTCTCCGGCGTACAGGTCCGAGGGGGGGTGAGTATAGACCACCCCGTCAGAAAGTGCATACATCCTCTCCAAAATCGCTCCCGAATTTTTACGACACGTTGAACACATTCGACATGGCCAGACCGCATGCGGAGAGAAAAAAAAATTTTTTTTTAAATCTACCTCCCCGATAAATCGCTGTGTATAAGCATATAGGTGATGGGCGCGCGTGAAGAAATGATGGTCATAGGCCGCGCGGGTAGTGATCACCCCACACGTGCTTGGAATTCCATGCGCGACCACGTGTTTGCGTGGAGAAGGGCATGAACGCGCGGTGAGAAATTCATCGAGAGCCTTTTTGGATGAGGAATGCTATCGCATCAAGCATAGAGGCCCCGCACACTCGTTAATGGTCCCACTTAACGTCACAACCTGATGCTCTCACGCGCATATACAGCATCAACTTTCCACCTATAAAGCGGAAATAAATATATTTATACACGCGTGAAAGAAGCGCTCGCGTTTGTCAGACACACCAATATACCTTTTGCACATCACCTGTTTTTTTATTCTCTTCTATATATAATATGTATAATCCTTCTCCCTTTCGCTCGCACCTTGAAATAATCGACAATATTTATCCCGCATTCGTCACGGCTTGACCGCAAGATTTACTCGAGATTGATGCGTGGGACTGGCAAGGTCTTAATCAGTGCGCTGCTCGAAAAAAAAAACACAAAATACCCCACCATCATGATTTAATTCATTAAACCTATTGTTTAAAAACATAAAAAATACTTTTTGCTTATTTTTAATTATTAAATTTTATCATCCAAGTTATATTGAAAAATCGAAAAGTCGTTTTGAAATATAATATTAAAACGATCTTGTTGCAACAAGGTGACACGGTACAATTTTGTATCCAACTAATTGAACAATTGAAGAATCAGATTGAAACATATTTACATGTCTGTACAGGTGTGTGTATTAATGATTGTATGCGCGGGTTTATATAGGAATAATATTCCTGAGCGATCGTCAACATGTCTGCTACGACTCTCGCGCGCGTTTGACCCCTAGAGGCCGACAAAAGCGAGTCTCGGAATATAGAAAGAAGTCGTGGTGAAGGGAAAGAGAAGCATATGTACCCGGACTTAATACTTCTTGAGTCATCCGCGGCGCATGACGTTGTGGTAAATAGAGAGCTGCGCGCGCAAGGCCCTTAAGTTCTGCGATGGATCCGCGTTTTGATCTTTTTGTTGTCATAAGATATAGGTGCCTGGCAGCAGATAAAGATGTCACCGCCTTATAACACTGCTGACTTTACTCGAGTATTACAAGATGAGTTGTGATAAAAAATATTTTCTACGCGCGTCAGCCAATTCTTAGTCTGCGCTTATATACACTTCCTTAATACTGCACCGAGCGTTGTGCTCCAAGTATAGAACAAAAATAGACGATAAATAATTTAATATATAGAAATTAAATAATTTTTAAAATGTTTTTTATGAAGAAAATTCGATGATAAAAAAAATTCAAGTGAAAATTTTGTACGAAATTACTCCACAATCGCTTTTAAATGACAATAAATTATTTGTTTTTTTCTCTCTGTATAGATTCTCAACACTTTACACTACGCTAGCCGTCTGTTGCGCCCCTTGGGGTGGATAAATATCTGTATATATGCCTGCACTCTCGGGTATAGATTAAATTTACATACAGTATAACGCCATAGAACAATATCTCCACGATTGTTTGTATATAAAGACGGTTGTATAGCAAATATTTAACAAAAGTAAATTTCCCCCTGATGTCTACATATTTTGCCACCCCTTTGATAAGTCTTACAGGAAATTTATAATATCCGAATTGCCGAGAATTAAAGTATTTGAATGTATTTATTGATGTAAAATTGTTTCACTGTCTCGCATGTTCGTGCAAAAACATCGTGGATGCAATAGATATTTAAAAAAAAATTGATTACACTAACAGGAAGCGGAAATCCATCATCTGGAATGCAGAATCACGAATATATAAGGTGCGGCGTGCTTTGGATGTATATACAATATCGTGGTTGAGCACGCGGAAGGGAACGACGCGATACAGATTGTCGTCCGGCGGAAGCCCGAGTTATTCGTGAAAATCAATTGAAAATTTTACTTTGGGGAAGATTTAAAATGAGCCGAGTTTTTTAATTTGTATTCTGCATCAAGTTGTTGTATAATATAAAGAGAAAAGATAATAAATTACTGCTTGAATAATTAGGAAAAAAAGCTCTTTGTTTTTTGTTTTATCCTGCAAAACTCTCGCACGACGTCTCATTAAATTGGAGCAGCGCGCGCAGCGCTTCCGGATTCGCCGGACGCAACGATCGGGTTGGTTTTATCCCTCCTCCCTCTCGCGCCGCAGTTCTGCGATCCACATTTTCATCTGAAGCTCGCACGCGGGAATATATGTGTATAGATGACGTGGCCTCGGGCGCACGTCTCCCTAATGAACCGTGTAATAAAGTCGCGCGACGTCTCTTTTTTTATTCCTTCGACGACGCGTTATATTCAGTTGCCCCGTGTGTATATATATATTCTGCACGCTGTCCTATACAAAATTCACTCTGTGACACTTTTTTTCCGCTGGCGTTTTTCCTAAAAGCGCCAATGTTACGTTTGCGCATTGAATTAACCTCGGAAAATCCAACCGCCAATTAAGTCAATAAGACTTAATCGAAATTTCTATAGTAAAAATGACAAAAAATAGAAAAATATTTAAACTTTTCCAAAAGAAAAAGTATCCCGAAAATGGTGCAAAAGGACGCCAGGGGGTTGCTGATTTTTTTGGCTGTTTTTCAGACCCTAAAGTAACTTTTAAAAAATCACCATCGCACCCTAATCAAAGTTTACTCCTTATAAAATCGTCATTTTTACGTTTTTTTTTCATGTTTTAAAAAATAATCCGCTTTGGAATCACTTGCAAATGCTTTACTCCACACGTTTCCCACCCTTTTTTGACTCTATTTAAAGGATAAGAAACTTTATACACCCTAATTACCGTACGCGTAAATATCGTCAAATTTTTGACCGCATAGAATATATTTTCTAGGCGCAAAAAATAGAGTTAAGTACACTGAATATATCAATAATTTTTCACTATACGTGAAGTATATAAAAATGATTTATGACTCGTTCATCTCAATAAATATGGATTCTGACATTTTGCCTTTTCTCTCGTGTCCCTTCAATTACGGACACACACGTCAACGTATATACGCCGCGCTCTCTACTCCATACATACTGGCATGGTCTTTTGTCTCGGTCGACCTCGGGTTACGTGCCAGCTCGATTATAATACGCGTGCGTGTGCCGCAGGAGGAAGTTAAGAAAGAAAATTAATAGGCCGCTTAATACGTTGACGTCTTCTCTACTGGGTCATGACGTCTCTTTCTCTTTTTTTCGCACCTCTCTGGCAGAAAAAAAAAACAAATCCACATAACTTTTATGCGGCGCAAAAATCCTTTTGAATGCGTGGGAATTGTCATATTTTATATCTGGCGTATTTATACGCGACGGTAATAAGAGAAAGATGCTTAATGATTAGAGTGTGACAAGTGAGCGTTAACACACACGCTTTTGCTGTATGGTTGCAGGGATTGGACCGCGACGGGCAACGGTCGCGTTCAAGAGTCCTGGCCCACGTGAGCGACTTGAGCGCAGGCCGAGTCCTTGCCGCTTCGACGGTGGATCGCAACCTCTGACTGTCGCGTGCAGCACGGTGAGTCTGCCTTCTAATTCAATGTGACCTGAAAAAAAAAATTTCTGCAAATAAATCTCGTCCATAGAAACTAAAAACTGTCTTTTCAATCACATTCACATGATTGTGCATGCTTTTTAAATCAATTAATCTAAAAAGTCCTTGATAAATATTGCTTAAAATTTTTCATAAGCGATAAAAACTATATAGATCGATAAAAAATTTAATAAAATTCACTTTTCATGAATTATCAATTAAAAAAAATTAATATAAAAACATTTGAAAATTTTTATCAAGGATTTTATGTCCTTAATTTTAATTTTTTATATATTTCCCAATTATATCTATAAATTTTTTGCATGAAAAATTTTGTTAATCTTAATTGTTAACCCATCGAAATTCTCTAAAAATAGAAAAAAAAATTTTTCACTCTGTTAGAAAAAATATTTCATAGTAAAGTATATTATTTTTTTCATTCATGCCACTCTCATTGTCACTGATATGATATAAATCTTCTTGGTAAATGTATAAAAAAAAAAAACATTTCAAGAATATAAAATCAACAATTCATCATCATTTTAGAAAAGTTTCTTGACACATCAGTCGCAAGAATCATATAAAAATATCCGCTGATTCATGGAAAAACTATCTTCTCATCAATACACGCACACAGTCTAACTTTTATCTCAATATAAATATAACGTGATGGATATACCCGCGCGACATGATTAACTCATCAAAGAAAATATATTAAACTTAACAAATTCCCGTCTAATTAATTTTCTTCATCGCGACAAGTAGAAAAAAAAAATTTGTAAATATTTCCAATTAAAAAATAATCATTAGCAGAGATATTGAAAGTTTTTTTTTTCTCTCCATGTCAAGTATATATATCCGTCGTATATAGAGAAGTAGAAAAAAAAATGATAACCATCACAAATCATGATATAGCTTGATGGATTGACCATCGACTCTAATCTGGCCTGACGTGTAGAAAGCTCAGAGAGTTCTGAATATCAGATGATGCCCTTTGCGCTTTTAAAAATTTAATTATTAATATAATAATTGATCAAATTATTCGCCGCTTTAATTTGTCCATTTCAAAGCCATATTGCGCAATATTGTCGGGGAAAAAAATGATTTGGCGCGAGAAAAAAATTGTTTAAGGGTGTGAAATAAAAAAAATTGAGAAGGGTTCACAGAGAAAATTCTTCTTCGAGGTGTCAGTAGTGTTGAGTCACTGTTCATAACGAGCTTGAAGAGATCTTGGCCCACCTTTACGGATTCTTTGTAGTGAAATCGCCGATCACACTGCCGACACGGTCGGTATGGAAGGTTCTTTACGCGAGACATTTCGACTGTAATTGGCAGTTTCGATAGGATGATGTTTTTATTTTTTCTAAATAAGACACGTTATTTATATCAATCAAAATGTATGACCGCGCTGTGATGATGATGTAAGATTGAAAAATAAATTAAATACATTTTTGACTGATATAAAAATCGTGCAGCACCGTATATACCGACCGAGCGTGCATCAAAGGTCAGTATAGTTTTAAGGGGATATCTGTGAAATCCGCACACTGGCAAGATCGAAGAAAAAAGGGTGGCACATACGTGTATTGTGAACTATCAGCTTCGCCGCTCCCTTAATTACCGATTTTCCTCGGTCCACGTCACTTTTTAATTGACGCCAGAAATTGAACGCGGCTGCAGTGAGTCGTCAGGTTCTCGCAGAGTCATTCTCCACACTAAATTCCCTTTCCCATCACTCGGCATTTTAATTCTGTACCTATATATACATTATATATAAATTTAATTGTATAAATCGTTTATTTATAATCATGACAATTTTTTGTTCACCAATTCTCGCGCCGGAAGATAATGCACTCCTGAAAAAAAAAAAAACGAAATGACATATTAATCTATATCAATCATTACCTAAAATTCATAAAGAAAAAAATCTCTATTTAATCTAAAAATATATAATTAAATTATTTTTTTCAAACAATTTTTTAAATGAATAAAAATTTTTCATGCATAAATTAAACAAACTTACCTGTTGTTTCTTATTTACCTAGAATCGTATAAATTTTACAAAAATATTAGTAAACTTTATTCCAAAGTTTTTATGTAAATTTTTGTTGTTGTTATGATAAAATTCTAATTTTATACTTTACTTTTATCTTGTAGTTTCTCTAGCTGATTGAAGATGTCGCCACGTCCTTGTATTCACAAATTCCTTCTGCTATTGTGAAATTTTACTTTTTATCCCCTAAAATTAATAAAATCGGTTAATAAAAAATTCAAGTATTAAAAAGAATTGTATGGGTTAATGTAAACAATTGGATAAATTGAATTTTTTATGTTAAAATGCATTTGAAATGGTATGTAAGGTAAATACCTGTGCAATGGCAATTGAACGAATGTCATACCCAGATATTCATTATATCGATAATTGTAGACAAAAGCGAGACAATTTAAAAGTTCATTCGTTTACAGCTGGCATTTGCAGACGGTGTTTTGTCCACACGATGGGCATGAGGCGAGAGAAGGGTTATATGTTTGATGAAGCGATAAATATATAAAACCGTGAGCTCGCCAATGTCCTGCTAGCGTCCATTGTTTTCACTTGAGACAAGAATTATGCAAGATTCGCAGATGAACGTTAAATGAAATTGTCGAATAACAATAGAATATCTGTCACTGACAATACCAGATTTTTTTTCGCTCAACTGTGTGGCAATATAAAAAAATTTTCTAAAAAACATCACATTAAATTAATTTCTTCCTTTTATCCAACGATAAATTCCGCACAATTATATATACACATTTCGCCTCTCTGTCGGTAGGACGAAAGAAAAAAAAGAAGAAGCAATGTGCACAGAGGAACGTTGTGACCTGACTAATAGTGAGAATTCTACTTTGATCTTACAAAGCTCAGCCACAAGGATTCATGCCAATTAGGCAGTGAAGAGTTTACAAAATTGGTTTACAAAGAATTACAAGCCACCTTTGCCCTCATTGCTAGGATTTTTTTTCTAATACCCTTTTGTCGACATGTCTGAGTAGTATATCCTATAATTATTTGCCATGTATTAACCATCAAAAAAATATCCAAAGATAATTTAAAATTTATCTCATCGTGTAATAGCTAAAGAAATTTTCATTACAAGTCATACAATTATATTGTTACTAATCATTCTTGCTAGAAAATTCCATTATCTATAACTTGAAATAAAAATTAAATCTTGATTAATTCTAATTTTACGCTTATTATATTTATTACGTATGAATTTGGACGATATACTGAGTTAAATAATAGTTTATGAGTTTTAAGAAATAACTAGAAAAATGAGTTAAATAAATAAACATTATCACTAAAAGTATATAAATCTGTCGATATTGCCTGGTGGTATCGATTGTAACAGTGTTTGAAAATGCCATTAAAATGATCTAAAAAATTTCAAATCTGAAAAATATTTATCTAATATACTATGAAAATTATTTAAAAAATGAAAAATATCCGTATTTTTGTGAAAATAAAAAAATATCCCCTGTATTGAAAATCCACAGAAATTCAATTTTTCAATTTATTAATGCAATAATAAATGTTTTTCATTAATAAATAAATGCTTACAAATAAAAAAAATAATTTATTAAAAATAAGAACACTTTTGTTGCAAATCTTCAATTAAAACCAAAGGATGTTTCAATTTAAACAGAGAACAAGCCAAAAGTTTTTTATCGATAAAAAATGTAACTGATCATTGTATTTAAATTTTTTATCAATTTTCATGGGAGCGATACAGTGTTCAAAACTATTGTACCAAAACTAATAACACAATAAATTTCAAGGATTTTAGTGTTTCAATTGAGTCCAGTTTCCCCCTTAATCCCCATAATTTCATTTAGGCATAAATATTTTTCCCCATGATTGAAATAATTATGTTAATAAATTTAAATTTAAGCCGTTGAAATTTTTTTTACGTTTGAATAAATATTATGTAAGGATACTCTAGTAAAATGAATAAATGTGAGTATAGTGCGATAAAATTAATTTTTCATAGAAATATTGATTTGACAGCTTTTTACCTCCATTTTTATTATCGGCATGTGGGTGGGATTCTTGCACCCTCTCGTCACCTAGGAGACGCTTCGACCCCTCTTTCTCCTCAGCATCTGCCACGTAGCTAAAGTGTATATATATGGTACAGCGTACGACAAACTCCCCTTTCAGTCGCGAAAGTGAAATGGAGGGCTGCTCTTCGCCCGATTGGCGGCAGTGGACTATCGACCAACCAGAGAGAGAGTTAGAGTACCAGAGGCAGCCCTTTTGTTTTAGCCAACGTCACCCTTGCCTTGCACTGATGACTATATGCTTGTCTTTCATGTATAGCCCAGCTTGACAGCTTCCCTCAGCCACAATATTCAATTTTCAATTTCACTATCGAATTTATATCGATTTAAAACTCCACATTTTTCAAATATCTCTCTTATAAATTCAGTTAATTAATTTTATTATGGGCATATAAAACACGCAATTATTTGCCCTCTCTTGGCTGACCAAATTTTCCATTTCTACTGATCAAGCGTCTGAAATCTGTCTCCCTTTTATTCTATACAATTTTCAAGCAAACGATACAACCCCCAAGTGAGTTTTAATGAGCGAGAGATAAAGTTTTTTTTTTCTTTTCTCCTTTTTTCCCCTTCTGTACGCATTTTATACTCTATTTATATCCTTCATTTCAAGATTTTCCTCCTGTAGAACGCGATACACCGAAAGATATGTAGAGATTGTAATTTCATCCCCTCTGATGCATTTGTTTTGCTTTTTTTTCCTAATTGTTTTTTTTTTTTTTTGCCAAAAGGCTTACGCGCGAATTTGTTTTGCAAAAGTAATAAATTAATTGTTAAAAGAAATTTTTTCATTCGAATAAAAAAAAAAATAGTTTTTGATGATTTTTGATGGCAATTAAAAATAATGTATCCACTCAGAATATACAAGTGCACACTTTTGAAAACACTTTTTTCCATATCATAAAAACTTGTGAATTAAGTGGAAAAGCTTGATGGGGGGTAGGTATATATAGCAGTGAATATAACACGGCTTTCATTACTCTAAGAGCCGATTGCATTTTTTACATCTGCACAGAGCGAGCGAGAGTGAGCGACACACAGTGAGATGGAGGGCGGGGGTTGGTTTCAATCTCGGACGAGGTCGTGGCCATCTAATCACACGGCGTTCCTCGCAATCAGATCCCGCCCGGACAATCCGCCGAGGGCTCAGCTCGATCCCAGCTTCTTTATGTTCTTTATTCCACGTCGAGCGGTACGATGACATCCTCCCACTTTTTCTTTATCCTTTTCATTTTTTTTCCTCTTCATTCCCTTTCGCGTAGACTGCCACAACTGCTGCTGCTATATACGATTCCCTCGGCGTTGGTGCTGCTGCAGTGATGAACCGATTTGCTTTTGCTTCAATCGCAAAATACCCAGTGGGATGTGGTGGCTTAGCCAGGCACGTAATTAAGTCGCAATTGAAAATAATCATCGTACGCAAACGCATTTAATAAGGGCGAAAATGACGCTGCCTTTGATGTTTGTCTATGTATCAGTCATATATGCAGGCATGATGTGAACATCAATTTAATTGAAGATTTCAGTGAATTAATCTTCGTTGAAATAAGCTCATAAAAGCTAAATAAAACCTAATTTTCAATCAAGCTTGAGTTTTTTTTCTAGTGTGGCAACATTGACGCTTTATCTTTTAGCATTAAGCCGTAGGGACTAAAAGAAATTAAAATTTTTTACAAATATAAATCAACCAAAATGCATTATGAGAGACTGAATTCAATTTAAACACTATAAAATCCTTAGAATTTATTGTGTTTTAAGTAATAATTATTGAGCTATTAGTTTTGATAGAAAACTATGTTCAATCATTATTAAATTATGTTAAGCTTTAAAAATTTAATTGGTATTTTGAAACGATTTTTAGGGAGTTTTTTGTCGGTATTTGTTTAATAAAATACAGAAAAAACTCTGGCATCCCCTTAATTACAATGAGAACCTAGCAGTGCTTTGATGTAGATTCGTGTACGTGTTGAGACTGGAAAAAGTGTTGAACCGTAGTCGTGACCACGTGTGTGTTCCATCAGTTCAGGGCTTATAAATCCCAGACCGCGCGCGGCACACGCATTTCCTCTCAAGAGACACACATGTATTATATATATGTGTGTGTGTATATATATAATCAAGTGTTGCTTATGTACCGCAGCGTGCTTTTCTCGCTTTTCATTTCGTTCGTCGAAGCCCTTCGCGTCGATGGAAACCTTATAACAAAACACTCGCGAACGCGAACAATGCTTCGCGCGTGCGAACTCTTGATTGTTTCCCATTTTGGATAATCTCTGGCTTTGTGGCAAATTAGGAGAGCTGTCTTTATCCTACACAAAAAGCTCTACTTTATACCGCTCTGCTTTATCCAACCACCCATAATATCTGATGCAATATAGAATCACTTAATAAATTAATATATCCAACTATAACTCTTGAAAAAAAATTTTTTACCATTTTATAAATTGTTATTCAAGTCGAAAAAAAATATTTGAATTTTTTTAAACAATAATAAGATTAAAAAAAAAGCTATTTATCTAGTTGGCAGTGATTTTTTTATATTATTTACACAAAAAAATTGTTTTAATAAAATATTTTTAAAAAAAGTTTTGATTCTCACATTTATTGGGAAAATTTCAAGAATTTTCCAATAACAAAAAGCGCTTATATTCACGTGAAAAACTGCGAATTTCGCAGAAAATGTCTTTACTCAATGTCTGCCCATATCCTGGATTTTCCCCTTCAGTCGCGCCCTCTCTTAGACTTTTCATGAAATTAATTTTCTACTGCCTCAATCATAAAACCAACAGAATTGTTTCTTAAAATAAAATACTTTTTTCACCTTATAATGAGTGAATAAAAAAAAATTAATGCATATATCACGTGAATAAATAAAAAAAAAATCGTGCACGCAAAATTGTCTTGCTATTTTAAATCCAAATATCTTGTAAACTATTAAAAATACGAGTTTTTCTCAAGAGATCTTTTTTGTAGAAAATTTTATTACCTACAAAAAAGATCCTCAACAAAATTTATCTAACTCGCATCCTTATCAAGATATCAGCATGTAAAAAGGTCTCAATTTTTTTTAGACACGCGCACTTATATGACTCCCTTATGAAATTTAAATGAAAGTATATCTAAAAAAAATATCATAATGACAATTATAATAACCAGGCGAAAAAAAAACTCAAAAGATATTATAAATCCTTAACATCACAGATCGGCACGCGATCCTCGGCTCGTTAGAGTGATACATAGCGGTGCACGATGTCCTGGGGTGTACGGTAGCCCATCGGCTATCTTGGTCGCGTACCTACAGGGGAGATACACCTACACGGGTCCTTTGGTGGGGTAATAACGAGCGATGCGAGATAGCGGTTGATATTAATTGTCCACTATATTGGCGCATACGTGAGATCCTGTAAAAAAATCAACAAAACTTTCTTCCCCCACCGTTAATTTAGATATCCAAAAAATTATTATACAAATAATCACACATCCAACATTATTATTTTTTTTTTTGATCCCCCATAATTAATCTTCAATAAACTAATTAAAATAATTTAATAAAATTCAACATCGCGATAAAACGAGGTAACATATTTCAATAAACTTCAAATAAATTGTTCATTTATATTTTTTTTGTGCATTGAATCGTTATCAGTGGCAAGATCTAAATTTTTCAAGTGAAAAAAAAAAGTGTATAGAAGCGTTGCAAGGGGATATATTTGATAAAGCAATACTTATATATACGCAAAGTCGGTGTTGGACTCGGGCAAAGGCTTGCGTGGAGAGTGTGCAACGCTGTAGGTAGGCGATGGAAGAGAAAAAAGGTATAACGGGGTGGACGTTTAACATATGAGCGGCTACCAGTGTTATTAATGCGGCAGGAGTTGGAGTCAGTTTCTACCGTGCCCACGTACCGGCCACCCGCGGGTCCTCTTTGGGCAAGATATCAAGCTAGAGTCTATAATATACTCTTCCACATAGCTCCAAGCATGCTAGAGGGACAGGCCGCGTAATACGACACTCGGAAATACATCCGCCAAGTGAATATAATCACATCTAGTCCCAACAAGTTATGTCTTCCTGCTGAATCTTCTTTGCTTATTTTTTTTCCACGACTTTCTGGCTGTCAAAAGTCCATCAATTTTATTCAACGACTAATTATCAATTATAAAACACTATTATCTACATGACACAACTATAAATTAATTTTTTTTTCAAAGCAAAAAATATTATTAATTAATAATACGTCGATTATTTCAATTTTTGTCGTCTAATAAGAACAAAAAAAAATGAAAATCAAGCAGAAATTTTATTTTCTGTCAAATAAAAATACTCTTAACTCATGCTAAGGTTAATTTATACTATAATAAACTATTTTTCATGGTTAAAAAAATTTTTAATGTCATTTTATCTGTTTTAGGTATCAGTATACTGAGAGAAACATGCGCCAATGTCCAACGAGATCACCAACGCCTTGAACTGCGTGTGCACTCAAGAAAAATTAATTCCACAGACTACTGCCTACGTATTATCGCACACAAAAATGGATTCGCAAAAACTCGAATCCTCATCTTAGTCTCTGTCATCGTCGTCGTTATTGTCGTGCGATGAAGACAATAATTATCACGCGATATTAAAAATAACTTGTAAATAAAAAAACAAATTCGCGGTCGATTTGTGTGGAGGAACACGTGGTTATGAAACCTCGTTATAAATATATACATATACATATTATTACCGATTAATACCATCATTATCACTGATGTACTATATATATGAATATAATTAACTTTCGTTGATATATATATAGTCGTTAAATTTCGTAGGGTTTCGCAATGCCACGACGAGTGATGTATGTACATGATGTCGACATGTATGTATATTAGAGTGGCCCAAAAAAATCGACTATTTTTGCATCTCGTATAAAAAAAAAAAACATAGTTTATCATGTTTTAAGTGCTCGCTAAATATTCCAGCCTAATACAAGTATTTTTTGAAGTATTTTTCAAAATGGTGAAAATGTCATTTAAAAAAATTTTTTTTTTTCTTTTGTCGCACCACCTTTTGTAACTATCAACATCAAAACGTTGAATTTGTTTATTCTATTCATTTTGTGAGGTATTTTGCATCATAAAAAAATTAAATCTTAATATTATTATTGATTAAAAATTTTTTTTAATTTCATAGATAACCCCTAAAATTAATATTTTAAACTAAAATTTTGTAAAACTTATTTAAATTACGTGTAAAAAAAATTTTCGATAGCAAAAAAAAAAAAAACAGAAAAAAATTATTTAAAATTACATTTTTACCATTTTTGCAAATTTCAAAATTCATGAGTGACCTTTAAAAATACTTTTTATCAGGTTAATAAATTTAATGAGCTCTTAAAAAATGATAAACTATGATTTTTTTAAACTAGACCCAAAAAACAAAAATAATAAGGTTTTTTGGGCCAGCCTAATGTACATGTGTGTGTATATATATAGATATAAATATATAATTAATTAAGACGCGCTGTATAACTTCCGAATTTGTAATTGAGTGTTATTTTGATTTCTGGGGAAGTTGTCGACGGATGCACCTGACTCGTATCCAAAAGCCGAGAGTAATACTGCGTCATTTGTATATGTGTATGTATATATATAAAGTCTGCGGCTCGTTAATTATTCCGGGGGCCCAGGCGTACGCTCCCGGAATACGCGTTGCGTGTGTGCTTTTATACGTGAGCGTATGATCCCTATCGTCTTATACTGCGTGCGAACGCAGCGTGGGGTTGACTGGAGAAGAACACCCACGTGTGTACGCCCAACGGGATACCGCGGAAGTGGGGGCAATAGCCGAAAAATCTTTTGACATTCACCGACAAATATATATCTATTTGTATATAAAAAATAAGATTTTTTACATTTATCCAGTTTTTCCCCCTCATTTTCACGTAAAACACGTCAGTCACAATATTATTTTCGTCACGTTATATTATTTATCACTGTGAAAAAAACATAAAATTCAGTAAAAAAAATTTCCTACTTTGAACTTTGACTTGTAACTTGTAATAAATTATTTTTTTTTTAATATAATATCGCGTGACTAAAGCCAAAAAGTCGTATATGCAAAATTATTTTGCTGTTTTAAATCAAAATATCTTTTAAAATATTAAAAATAAAAATTTTTCTCAAAAGATCTTTTTTATAGAGAATTTTATTACCTACAAAAAAGATCCTTAGCAAAATTCATTTATCTCGCATCCTTATCAAGATATAAGCAAGTAAAGAAATCAAATTTTTTTGGCCCTACGCTCTTTTGGTTTTAAACACTCATTTTTGAGTAATTTCAAACAATTTTACCATAAAAAAATTTAGATTTATGCTTTGTTATTGTAATTATACTTATTTTATCTAGATTTCTTTTAATGGGAATAAAATATTATTGTAAATAAGAATTAAAGTGATTATATCAAAATGAGAAACAAAAAATGACACGAGAAATAGAGAAGGTATTTCATGAGTGTGAGTAATGTGTAAATTATTTTCGTGTAAATATATAAGAATTATTGTTAAAATTTTAAGATAAGGGAAGTGATAGAGCACGTCTTTTATAATAATATTGGTAACGACAATGAGTACTTCTCTGTAATATGAATTGAAAGAATTTTTGATGAATAAACGGTGGATGTAGTTAAACAAAAATCAATTATTTCCACTAATTAAATCCTCCTTCTATACTTATATCATCATGTTAGCCATAAAATCCCCTGTAAATAATCAAAAATCAGATTAAAATAAAATATTGTCAATTTGTTTTTTCATTAAAAAAAAAATTCAAATTGTATAAATAAAAAAATAAAATACCAGAAATAATTACACAATCATACTATACCTTTTTCAATATTATTTTTGAAACATATTAAAAAATAATAATCCACCAGATCGAATGGTTAACAACCGATAATTGCTGAAACACAGCAATCGCTGTATTAAAATGATATATTAAAAAAATAATTGTTACAGTTGAAACTGCTGCGATTTCTCGGCATAGTCGATTGATCCAACATCAGCATGAACTTCTGCGCGAGGTCAAGAATGTCTGCTTCTCCTTCTCACTCTGATATTAGTGCCTGTGATGCTCATAAGTCCAGGTGTCTTAGATGACGTTGGAGATAACGGTCTGTATATAACCTAGGCGTTGTCGGCATCGACGATGATTCTTCTTCTCGACTTCTTTTCCCATTGCCTTCTGATAGCCTCAGGTAATATCCAGCCGCAGTCTGACAGCCGGCTCTCGTCATTACACGATGACTTGACGCTTCTGCTCATATAGCGATATATATAAGACCGCGGATCTGAGACAGAACAAGTCAAATGAAAAATGAATAATAAATTCGAATAATATACCTATGTGTATATATTCAAAAATTGCTTAATTTATGCCGGAACACTTCTCAACGGCTTTTCACAATAATTACCTGACGATGGGGCAATTTATACTGAAAAAAAAAAAAAACCATACAAAATTATCTAAATTATTCCAAATCTATTATTTTCTCATCATATCATCTTATAACTACAAAAAAAAAAATAGTATGAATATAAATTTTTTATAACAACGATTTATACTCTTTAATTTCCTATTTAAATAAAAATAAAAAATTTTTTTTAACGTTATATACTGGCGTTTTGTGGTGTGGTAGCATCTTTCAGCATTTTTTTTTTTTTTGCAATTATTAATATAAATTCCTTGTAAATTGTCGTCAGTAGAAGTATTTTTATTTTTAATTAAAAATGCTTAAATTGGGACGAATAAAATTAAATTTTACGAATTAATTTCTCCACTTATAGACGATAAAATCCCTTAAAAATTTAACTGATCAATCAAAAACATAATTTGAAACTGATGTATACAAATTTTTATCGATTTCTGATTATAATTAAACCTCACGCCAGTAAAATCTTATAATAGCGGATAGTTTTTTTATCTGAAGAAAAAAATTTTTTATTCGGAATTTAAGCTGCAAATAAAACATAGGGTATAGAGAGATGTCTACGAGATCATTAGAGCCATCGCATATCAGACACGTGAGGTACACTCTTCGATCGCAGCAATTACTGGCTGCAATTATTCTCTACTCATGCACATATTGCACATACTTAGGAAGGAGATGCTTGACAATTTTTTTTTCCAGCCCTCAGCGTGCTCTTTCGCGCGTGACAAGTGTGATCATCTCTGGCGTTCAATTTGCTGGAAATAAAAATCTCCGGTGATAATTTTTTTTTTTTTTTTGTCGTAAAAATTGTCGTAAAAATTAAAAACTAATGTTAACACTGAATTTTCGCATGAAATTAAAAATCGAAAAATCCATCAAATGTGTATAATTAAACGTGAATATATATATATATATTAATAAATAGGTTAATATAACCGTATTATTGAGAACCTGCAATTCAGAAATTAGAAGCGGCCATCGCACTGAATCTTTTTTGGAGCAGGTTTCTCCAATGAAATGTGTAAAGTCATCGACTACCTGCTGAACACGTCCCCAGGTGCAAAATCAAGTGATTTAAAATCCCGTCGTTATAATAATCGTGATAAAAAGATATAAATAAAATTTCAAAATTAGTATCTATACTGTATAAGTAAAAAAAAAAAGTGTCTCAATTTATTCGAATTAGTTTAGGATCCTTTTTTTCTCGATATATAACTTCTAAAAAAAAAATTTTTAACTTTGAAATATTATTTATGATAGTTGGAAAATTTTCAAAATTTTCACTCAAGATTATACGTACATATATATACAGGGATGTAAGTGAATAAGAAAATTCTTCTTTGAAGTAATAGAAGAGCAAGAGAGGGCTGCTGCTGCTGCAAGCTACTAATTAATTACAGTGATTAATCAGAAAAGTTGGTAATTATAAAGTTACTTGGATAGAAATTAAAATGGCGCGAGTGACGGCGACGCCCACAACGAAAAGGAAGGAAGCCTCGAAAATATATAACTTAGAGCGCACATACATATATATCCTATAATATACATATACTTGGTCAAAAAGCATTTTCAAAGCTTTTGCCAAGATGTAGCATCAAAGTTCTCCGATAAAACCATTAATTAAATGGAAAAAAAAATTTGGTTAATGAAATTTTACTTTAAAATAAATTCAATCAAAAACTTAAATATTTTTTACTTGCAAAAAAAAAATATTAAATAAGTGAAAAAAGTAATTGGCAAGAAATTTTCCTTCTTTTTTGCTAAAATAAACGACATAATTACATTTATTTTATTTTTATCATCTTGTCATGCTGATGAATATTTTTTTAAACGCCCATGAAGTGAAGAAGAGTCGACTTTTATTTGATGAGCGACGAAAAAAAAAAGGAAAAAAATTATTTTTGTCGCCCTGGACATGCGATGGGATCCATGCGTATTGTTTCTGAGGACGGATACGTGAATTTGACTCGTTATGGGGGGGCCATCAATATATCGTCACGCAAGACACGCAAAGGTTGATGATCGGCACCACCAATTTCGTCTGCTGGTATATATATACAAATGCATATATATACATTTGAAGAAAATGAAATAACGTAGAAATGAAAATTTATTCATCTGAAAATATTGCAGTAAAAAAATTTGCTCATTTAAATTTTAACTCGATCTCACACTCAATAGAACTTTCAACAGACGTCCAAACATCTTTTGCCTCGAGCACGAGAGTTATTTCCACGATATTAATACTCCAAAATATACATATTTAAAACATAATATATATATCTTGAAAAATAAATAATATTAATAGTATTGCACAACCCCTATGCAAAGCAAAATGAATGATGTCCTCTAAAATGTCATAGTACTCGATGAATTTTTATTTATAATGACTATAAAACATTTTTAATAGATTTCTTCGAAATCAATAACTATTGGCGCTGTCTTTGTGACGCAACTTTTGAAAAATTTTGATATTTTCCGACTCAATTCATCGATCTGATTCAAAAAATATATTTAGTTAAAAAGTTTATATACTCAATTTTCCCATAAATTTGAGGTTTGGGGGTGTTCGATGGTCTTTAAAACGGCGCTAGGGGGTTGCTAATTTTTCGGGGTATTTTTAGAACTCTAAAATAACTGTTAAAAAAAAATATCATAGCAAAAAAAAACATTTAACGTTATATTTCATAATTATTTCTCATAAATTTGAGATTTAGAGGTGAGCAATATTCTTTAAAATGACGTATTAAAAAAGCGCGAGTATCAGAATCATTAAAATATATAGTTATATGTTAATTATTAATTTCGTATTAATTATAGTGATATTTCTATGAAAAAAATACCCTAAATGAAACTATACATGAAATTCTGCGTAGAATGGTGCAGATTTACTTTAATTAAATTTTTAATAGACACTATGGATATTAGTTAGATATTTTAAAGTTAAAAAAAAAACATTCGGTAAAAGATTTTACAGAAATACTTCTACTGAAATGAAAAGAAGAGTTGTGAGAAAATTCGTGACGCTTTGGGACGTGGTTACAGGTGTTGAATTTACAGAATTTTTACACCGGGGAAACGGGAAAAAACATAAGAGTCATCCAGGCGAAATGCAAATGCTGCAGTTGGTCGCACCCGATAGCTCTTATCACAGTCAGACCATTCGCAGTAGCGACTATATATATGCCTCTAGGGCGTGCACTGTGCAGCGAGTTTATTCTTTCGCTATACTCTACACTGCAGAATATACTTTTACAAATTTTCATACATGCTCGATACTACATGATTCTCCAGTGACTCAACAGCCTTTTTTTTCTGTAGAAAAATTTGTAGCAGAGCGCGCAAATACGACTACGCTCCAATGAACAGGAAGTCGAAAGATTATGCGAAAAAGATTTTCCGACGAAAATCACTCGATTAATTCCCTACTCTATCATTGGCATTATGTGCAATATATTCAGTGTAATATATAAACATTCTCACGGTATATACAATTAAAATGAAATATCTCATGGCAATTCTGCGTGTAAAGTGTAACTTTTTTTTTTCTTTTCTCATAGTCTGATTTTTTTTTTTTCGTCTTTATACCCTCTGCGAATGGCAAATAAGGGGTGTCCCTACACTGATATCTCTCCCTAGCTCGCGTCACCCTTATATTCTGACCGCAGATTGAAATTCTTAGTCGTCCATTTCACTCCCAAGCCTTGAGATTTCATTATTTCATTCGTCGACAACTATATATTATATAATACCCCATATACTTCAATATAACACAAAATTTTCAATAATCACTATAGAAATATCCCTTAAATATTATTTCACAATTTAATATTTCCCTTTTGTATATGTAAATTTAATAAATGTTGAAATAAAAATTTTTTCCAACAGAAATTCTCAAGTTTTTTGCTTAAAAAAAATATTTTTTACTATTTTAACGAGCGAATATCCTATAATTTAAATTATATAAAATTTCTATACATGATTTATTCATTATTTGTTAAATTTTTTTCGAAAAAATTTCAATTGGTTGGATATAAAATGTTCGATGATACGTCGGCATTACGAGTCATCTAAAGTGCTTGACGAGAGCATCATGGAGAAGACTATATATATGCATTCAACATCCACCAACCCCAATACTTTGCGGCCGGGATTTCATCCAGGGGGTTGGACCGAAGATCTTTTAATTTGAGGCCAAATTCCTCTTAAGGGGAACCGCACGAGAGCGCTCAGGATTACTGCGGGGAGGCCTTCATGTATAACGCTTCTATATATATATGACGGGGTATTTTTAACCCTCCCCCTCGTAGAAACATATACCAGATATATTCGCACACTCGCAAATATTCTAAAACACACCCTCGCCACATTGAGAGTGACATTTACAACTGCGCACAAATCTGCTCGAAACATACGCACACTTTACTCTCTCTCTCTGTTTTATTATATAATGGGGATAATATATCGTACTATAATTCTTATATTATACTACACGAATAAAAATTAACCCCGGAAATTATAATTCAACGTATAAATGATTAATATTTTAAATATAAAGTATTTTTTATATCAAATTTTCCGAATATAAGATTGAAAAAAAAATTTTTTTTCGAGAAGATTTTAAGTAAATTTAAATAAAGTAAAATAAATATATAGATACTGGTTTCTCATATGATTTGAATACTGTTTCATTCGTTTCAGTATTTTTGGTAAATGATGATATAATATACACCGGCAGGCTTACTTTGAATGTAAATACGTATTTATCGTTTCGAATAACTAAATTTCGTCGAAATAACGAACAGCAGGAGGCAATCGACTACCCAAACATTTCATTGTGCACATATATATATGTGTATAATATATATAGTCGTGTAAAATGTATTGTTCACTAAAACATGCAAATTTTTACGTGGAGCAAACGCGCGAAACACACAATACACATATATATACGACCATATATCGTAGCATTAGTAACTCGATCGTAAAAAATCGTTTTTTTTCATCCACAAATAACCAAATTTGCGTTTAAAATCCACCTTTTTAATTAAACAAATCAAAATACGTAAAAAAAAAAAAAAATTATTATTTTATCGCAAATAAGTAAAGTATCAAGTTGAAAAATATTTTACAACATATTTTTTTAAATTGTCTTGGAATTTTTTTACACTCTTATATCGTGAGAGTCTGCTGAACTATACTAGTTCAAATTAGAGTTAAATAAAAAGAATAAAATGTGAAAAAATATAAACACACAAATAAATGGACCTCGGCAGGTTTTACAAACGAAAACGAAAGACTCACGATCGCCTACGGCGATGCCCACGTGGAGCAACAGCCAGAGAGAGAGTCCCGTAAAATTGCAAGACGCTTTGAATAATGAGTCGTGCAGCGTCGAAAATGCAGGAGCCCGAAGCTACTGTTGCACTTGGGGAGAAAAAAAAAAAAAAAGGCCTCTGGAAGGGGCAGGACGGCATCTTTGGCACGACGCATAGCGACATATGACAAGAAGTATAATATTATGCATACACGCGTATATTTGAGCGTCGATGAAATGAGGGTGGAGGTGACAATCATATATACATGAACAAGCAGCAGTAGGGTCGAGGACACAATGCATGTCGCTGCTCCCGTGAGACGCTTATCTGAAATTACAATGTTACCCCCAGCTCTTGATTGCCAACTCCCTATCCTTAACTGATCATGTCCTTTCAGTGTATCTTCATCGTTCTTTGAAGTACTCACATACTCGAATCAAATGCATAAATTCACAGCAATTTTCAAATAATTTAATACTGTAATAAAAAAAAAATTGTATTTTTTTTTTTAAACTATTAATATTTTGTAAAAAATATTTCTAACGGCATTTTTGTACAATGAATCACAAGAAAAAAGAGAAATAACTGAAAAACAATTTTTAAAGAGTATCCTCAGTGGAAATATTGTCGTTTTCGTTATTTTTTTTTAGTTTTTTAACGATAACTTGAAAAATAAGCGAAATAATAAAAAATATTATAGAAGTTAAATTATTGGGCGCTCAATTCCCTACAAAAAACATTCGAAAAACTTTTTCATATCTTCCTTAATTTTTGAGATATTTTTGGTTTTTTGAAATTTTGATTTTTTAATATATCTCGAAAATGAGGTAAAATATGAAAAAATTTTACTCTACATTTCTTGTAGAAAATCGAATTTTCAATAATTTAATTCTCATAACATTTTTTGTTTTCTCACATAGTTACCGAGTTATCAGCAAAAAACTAAAAAAGTAGAGATTTCCAAAGGAGTGTACCGAAGGAGTATATCGAAAATTTCCAAAAAAAAAAAAAATTCCGCTATCCCGAATGTGATTGTTAAAGTTAAATTTTTCATTTTTATTCACTTTGGCTCTCTGAAACGATAAAAATAAAAAAATCTATACCGATATATAACAATCGTGTTTGAAAAATTTCAATTTAATATAACAACTTGTATTTTTAACTCGAAACAAATTAAAAAACTAAGTAAAAATAAGAATAATATACCAAAAAAATAATAAGTAAATTATTTTTGTTGCAGATAAAAAAGGCCCCCATGCATTTATTTATAATCAGACAAATTTTCACGCGCGCGAAATAGACAGAAGAATAAGACGAAGATTTCGTGCGTGATCAGGATTCATCCTGGCAGTTTGCATGTCCTGTCGCACTTTGCCTCCCGGCTTTTTCGAACTCTCGTTCGCGCCTCGCGCGACCAGGCATATCTCTGGCACCTCGTAAAACAGCCCCCCCCCTTATACACAGATGCCAACGCGCAAAATATCCCCGTTGGAAAAAAATCAACATTTCCTTGAAAATAAAATCACGCAAAATCCCCTAATTTTGCACGCATTAAAAAATTTATATATTTCTTTTTTCACAACACGCGCGTGACATAAAAAAAAAAAAATACAAAACAAAAAACGATAAAAAATACTCTCATTTTCGCCCCTGAATAATTTCTTTTTTTTTTTTCTCATCACTCAAAAGCAACGACGCGACGCGAACATTTCGTCAATGCGCGCTGAAAGAATATGATATTCAAACGCACTTGAGAAAGAGTTGGCAGAGGTTTCTGCCGGGAGTTTTCCCGGACTCACTTGAGGGCGCGCAAATGAGGTGGAAAACATAAAGGCTGCCAGCGAACGAGTTAGATAGTGCGCGCGGGTGAAAACTCCACATATAAATATATATAATCACATTTGCAGAAGAAATATATACAGATATATATTGCGAGAGAGCAGTGAAGAGCATGAGCCATTAACATGGAATCATTAACATGGACTCGTTCTGCTTACAAGCAGAGAGACTCATACCAGAGGCCGCACCTCACGGCAAAAGTCTCTCTCGCTCTCGGCGAGCGCACACCCGATGATATAATACCTCCAACACTGATGCAGTATAACGCTGCTGATGAGTGACGAGCGAGAATAAGTGAGGAGTACCGTGGGGGGGAAAGGGTTAAAACGAGAGTGGTGAGAGGGATGGCAACCTAATGGTGGCAGCAATTAACAACAAACACCGCTCATTAATCGCCGGAGAGCTATATCTCTCGCCCTCTTTCCTCTTTCACCTCGCGCTATCTCTCGACCAACCCGTCAAATGTCATTCAAGAGAATCTTGGAATTTTTTTATCCATTAAAATCAAATAAAATTCAACGATAACTCCAGCACAATCAACGATAAATTATTTTAATTTTCCAACAGTCATTATATTTACGAAAAAAGAGAAGATGAGTATTTTTTTTTTTTCGTTTTTTTTTTTATTAAAAGTATTTTTATTTAATTTATTACAATACCCTCTGGTATCGTATTAAAGACCATCGCACACCTCCTAACCACAAATTTATCAAAAATAATTATGAAATATACTGTTAAATAATTTATTTCGTGATAATATTTTTTCTTCAGTTACTTTAAAGTCCCAAAAATACTAAAAAAAAAAAATCGGCAACCCCTGGGCGTCGTTTTGAACTATTATACACAAAAAAACTCGATAAAATCCTATCGGTAGTGAAACGTGCTAAAATCGGTGTGTAAAAATTTTTACTTGTTGAAAAGAGTAAAGTTTAAATTTTAACACATAATTGAATTTTCACCGCAAAATATATAAATATATATATTTTCATAATATTCAAAGATATATATACGAGAGTGCCCCCGTTGCCAAATTATTAAAAGCTAAACTGCCTCTGATTTATATATATACGAGGGCAAAACCCTGAGAGAAGTACAAGCACGCGCTTGGCTCTGTGAAGATTAATTTTATTACTTCCGCCCGAGTAATTATTGCATTACTCCACCGAGGAAGTTGCTTGTGGGTCCTTTCCTTCCTTACTACTCCATACTAAACCTCCCTCCCTTGCTGCACCACCACGCAAAGTCGCCCTTTCTCTCTCTCGTTCTACCGCGTTCTTGCTATTATTTTTTTCCACTCATTTTTCCGCGCATTCAATTACACTTGCTTTCAAATTTCATGCACCTCAATATTAAATATCCATTTGTATAACAATTATTGTCAACAGAATAATTAATATTTCACTGTAATTAAAATTTTAAATCAACTTATATAACTTTATAATAAACTGCCAATTTTTCTACTCACAATTTCACCCGCTCAATATTGTCAGATGTTTAATTAATTATATCAATTTATTGTATAATTATAATAGCCATTGAGTGGTGATTAATTAAAAAAAATTTTGCAACGTTCATTGAGAGTTTTTTTTTTGTTTTTTGGAATAAAATAATTTATTTCTAGTTTTTGCCGAGAGATGAAAAAATTTTTTTTGTATCAAAATAATTAATTCATATTATTGAAAAATAATTTTCAGAGGATAAAATGAAAATACCTCTATTCACATGGCAAGGATTAATTTAATACACGAGTAAAATCAATCAATGAGAATTGATGTTGTTGAGTGGGTGCTTTGGCGGCTACAGGGAGAACAACGGGAGGAATGAGAGGAGTATTTGCTTTGCAACGTAGCAGAGGCTCTGTAATCAGTGTAAATCAGGGAACGCGTAAATCAGCCCTCAGATTGTAATGGGTGGCCCTCGCAAAGTGAAAAAATACAATGTCTCGCGATTCTTCAATAAAAAATTCATAACTTTTTTATATTCGGATACTTTCGACCATATACTCAAGAAATTTAATTTTAATTAATTAATTAATTATTGGATATAATAGGGATATTTGTGTGTGGCCGCATCAAAGTGAAAAATAATATTGTCGATGTGGGTGAGCACTTTATATACCTATTGTATATAATCTTTTATAATTTTTTAAACCACGTAATATGTCACGTTTAAACAAAACAAAAAAAAATTAGAACACGTATAGTATAGAGCAATGGTGATAACAAATTTGAATTTAAAATGAAAAATTTTTAACCTATGACTTGGAATAATTTTTTTCATTGTTATTTCAAGAGGTATTATCAATTTCAGGCATCACTTTGATGGCTCTCTTTCAGATGCTAACATTATGAAAAAACCAGAGTATGTCAGGGTTCAACGAGATGACTTTTAAAATGAAAAGTTATTGAAAATATATCAAAATTTATAAGGTGACACACGTGAGAAAATAATAATCGTAAAATTAGATTTTTTTTAAATCGAAAATTCGGCAATAAAAAAATTTTTCAGTCATACTTTACTATCAAGTATTGCTTCAAAAATCAAACGCTTTATATGGTTGTACTTGAGAAAAGCGTGTCATCGAGTTATCTGAATTTTGGTAAGGCCTTGTAGGTGAAATGTCAGTAATATATATGTATACTATAGTGTTGCGTAAAAAAAACCGAATATTATTGTCTTTTGGGTCTCGTACCAAAAAATCCACAATTTTAGGGGTTACTTTAATGTTTTTGTGACGCAAAATAAAAAAAAAAAAAAAACAAACAAACAAATACTACTTTTTTATGTTAACAGTCACAAATGGTGATGCGAAAAATGAAAAAAAAAGAAAAAAAAATTGTTTACAATCACATTTTAACCATCTTAGCAGATTTCAAAATTTTTTAATTTTTTTAAAAACCTCATAAAACATGATAAACTATATTTTTTGTCGATACGAGACTCAAAAAACACAAATAATCAGTAAAAATGTAAAAAAAAACTTTATAATATCCTAGTCAAACAAAGATATAAATAAACAATACATTAATTTAAAATATTTCCAAAATAACTCAATAGTATTTGTTCGATAAAAGAGATAGAAATTAATACTAGAATTTATGCAAAATATGTCGAGATAAATTGCAAGACGGGCTAATCGAGTTGAAGTGTTAAAACGAGCCATAAAATTCGATTGAAACCCGTGGAATTTATGGTAAACTACATGTTATAAGTACTCCATGACTTATAAATACAAAGCATATAATTATTGATGACACTTGAGATTTAAAAGTCGTGCATGTAAATTGGATTCCCAGATAGGAGCACAAGTAACACGACACAACTCTCAGGTGAGTATATAAAAATCATCTTCTTGAGGTATATAAGTGGAATAAGGTGAAACGGATGGCGTGTCACTCAAAGAAACCGCACGACCGCCAAAAATTATATTTCACCCAATCATTATGATGGCTTGAGAGCACCTTTTGGGCCAATTTTCTACTCAATATTGTCAGCCCATAAGATTTGCTTCCGTTGATAAAAAAAAAACCTAATTTTTATTTGCCATTAACGCATTCATTTCGCGACATAATTCCTAATACGTTTACTATACATTCAATTTTCTCAACACACTGAATGTAATTAAAAGCTTTGCTGTTGGTCATCCTGTGAAATGAACTTGCAAATACTACAGTGAGCCTGAGGCACTCTTATTTTCCCGCGATTGTCCAGTCAAAGTGGTGCAGCCATTCTGGCTTTGGATCTCTGCACGCCAGGCTGGCCACAATGTTCTGATTAAACGTCCTGGCCAAAGTCTGTCCTGCAGGCACACGATATAACAGAGGTCGATTACCCCTCCTAGACTACCTTCGCTAATTCGTCGTTTGTCGTGGCTCAAGCACGCACGATGCACATTTAAGCTTATTTTTCACTTGTAGCGACTGGCTAAACAAATTTTTATCTCTTTCGGGTCTTTCAACTTTTTCACCTATGTCCACTTAACTCCACCAATAATTTTCGGATGTTTAATTTTTTTAAATTAACTCTTTTTCTCGCTCCTAGTTCGACATGCAACGCACCATACACATGACTTGGAGAAACGCATCTTCCCTGCTGTTATTTAGCCCGAAGGCAACACAGCACTATGCCTGTACGTGTCGAGGACCACATTTTGCGCCTCATCGCCACAAGTTGAATTTTACGCGATTGATTTAGATCGCGAATTGGAATGCCTTGTAATCAGTGAACCATGCCGTTGCACGCAAGTCTCGCGCCAGAGCCATGCATCGTTTTAGTTTTTAAGATCCTGCAAATATTTTTATTCTCATTTTATTTTTTATTCCACCTATCTCACATAGGTTTATATACAAGCTATACACGGAGCTTTCAGACTCTCTGTATAGGCACGAAAAAAAATAATTATTCTATTTTTATGAGGGAAAAATTTTTTTTCTGACGAATCTAATCATTTTTATAAATTATAAAATTTGTAAGCGACCTCTAAAAATCCTATAGTATCAATCTAATTTTTTATAGAGAGCTTTGAAAACATGAAAAAACTAAACTAAAATGCTAAACAATTGATATATTTTAAATGTACTTTGATTTTTGTACAATAAAAATATATCAAAAAATCAATCCTCAGTAAAAATTTTTTTTGAATACACCCTAAACTTGAAAAATTCATTAAATGCTCATTTTTTTCTTCACTAAAATAAATTCATGATGATTTTCTATTGTATATTTATAATTAATCAATCATGAATTAATTTTTTTTTACTCAAGCAACTATTTAAATGTCTTCAAGAGACAGTGTGCACTTAATAAAATAAATAGCTTTTTTCATAACAGAAAAAAAACTCAAGTAAAATATCTCCGAGTTGTGTTTAAATAATTATTCGACCAACAATCCCATCCCGGAGACACTTTTCTACCGTTATAGGGCATACTTAAGGCATTCGGGTTGTCTTGGGGTCATTGCGTGCCTGAAATCTACGTTCAAATGCTCCAAGTTTATTCTTCTCGACTGGCACGCATGTAATATTGCGAATAGAATGAAAATTGTCTGCTAAATAAGAGCAGAAATAGTAGAAAAATTACCTTCACCGTTATGTAGATGTACAGGTCTATCTGATGAGAAGAAAATTTCTCACCTGCATTGTAGACACAAAGAATCGATCGTCCGGCTTGAAATTCCCACAAGATCGTCCGCCGTGCAATAATAAATTGGAGAGTAGGGCTATACCTGAGTATACAACATATGTGTAACACGAGGGGCGTATCCGGTCGTTCTGCGGTCCGTATCTACCGTGTTCGACAGTTTGCAGCCACAAGAGTCCCTTGCCAAAGCCATCGTCCGGGTCTTGAGCTTCTTTTGCCTGTTGACGTCGACTACGCGTTGTACTTCAGTCGCCACTCATCGTAATTACCACATCCTTCAATCCAGTGCCACCCCGATCCACGCAACTTTATTCAGTTTATTCAAGAACATGTTACATCCACTGCACACAATATTACTCAACATTTCGCCAACTAATCCTGAAACATACAAAAAAAAAACCAAACAATTAGTACAAGAACCTTACTAAAAATCACCAATTTTTATTCATTTTCCAACCTTTTACTTCTATTGAAAAAAAAATTTTTTTTAAGAAATAGGGGTGAATTTGTCGAATTTTTCTTCAATTGAATATATTAATATTAATTATTGATTATGCTATTTTTAATGAAATATAGAAGTGAGCTATGATTTTTTTTTGATGAGAATATCTTTTCAAGTTTCGAAAAACTTTAGAAACAGTTGCCTCGAGGGCGAAGCTTTCTTCAACGACGCATATGCAGATCGCGTGCGTGATGCCCAGTTGAACAGATGTTCTGGTAGAACATGAAACAAAAAATGAAGAATAAGCGAAGGAGGAAAAGGCGGTCGTGGGTCTGATGGTCAATGTACAACTATTAAATTCGCATGTAATTATTATCGTTTCTTACTTGTAATTAATGACTTATGTTTTCGATTCTTTGTCCAACCGTGCCCTTGTCCCTGACATGAGACTTCCCTTAATTATTTATATGCAGAATACCCCGTTATTATTCATATATATTTCTTTAATAAACCAACATCATCCATAATCAGCGAATGTTTTTACTACCAACTGAATATTAAGAATACAACCCTTCAGATTGTTTTATTGAAACATTTTTTTTTCCTGTAGAAAAATTTAATTTAAAAAAAAATTGACAGAATTTTTCATTTAAAGCCTGAGAAAATTTTTTAAAAATTTTCATTTCACGCTTGAATGTCTGCATTTTTAATCAGAGTACAATTGGCGATGGAAAAAAATCGCCAGGGGGAAAATAAAAAAAAAATATTAAGCTCTGGCATAACTTAAAATCTGTAAAATTGAAACAAAATTGTTTAATACAAACTTATTAAGTTGTAAATATCGTAGAAATACATTTTTTCTAGTATTTTATTGAAATTTTTTATTCAGAAAAAAATTCTTTTCACAGTTCTACACCATCTTACCCGTTTTATTGATCGGAACTGCAGTAATATTGAATTAATAATTGCGAAAACTAAATGCAACATTTTCCAACTTCCTCAGAAATTTTATTTCGTCTCATTTTATAATGAAGCCTCACTGAGCGAGATTAAGTAGGACATTCTGACCAGAGGGTAAATACGCAACTTGGCGTGAGCGCGACAATTGATAAGCAATGTCTTCAGCAGCTTCAATTCGTCGCAGCTCAACTAAACCATCTCCAGCATCACCCAGTGCCTTGGCAAGTAAACTTGCAGCTTGTGCGTCACCCTCGGCACTGATAATTGAAGCTTTTTTCTGCTGTTCCGCGCGTTCCACGAGAAAACGAGCCTTTTCAGCATCCTGCTGCGCCACTTGCTTCAACTCAACAGCCTGGGTGAATTCTTTGCCGAATGTCAAGTGAGTCTGGATAAATAAAAAATAATAATTAATAGAATCCAAAGCATATTGTCAGAATGAAATATGTGAATATTTACAATGGAAATATCGTCCAATATGACTCCAAACTGTGCTGCACGCTCGGTAAGATCTTCGCTGACTTTTTGAGAAACCAATTCACGCTGTGTAATCAATTCTCCAGCGTCAAATTGTGCAACGACAGCTTTTAAAACTTCAGTTGTGATTGACGGAAGAACTCTGTCTTCATAATCAATACCCAAAATTGTATAAATTCGCGGCAACGACTCGGGAATTGGTCGGAATAAAATACGAAGTGTAATATTAACATTCTGAAGATCTTTGCTGCCTGTAACAACAGGAACATTTCTTGGACGTGAACGAATATCAAACATTATTGGTTTTTGAACCCATGGAATGAAAAAATGAGTTCCTTCTCCAATAACTGTATTTTTCACGCCAGCAAATCTGTCAAAAATTACGGCCCTCATGCCTCCATCAACTGAAAATCAATTAAATATTCAGAATTATTAGATTTTTGTAATTTAAACGATGAGAATATTTACTGACCATTGTACAGAGCAGAATTCACAACACTGCCAGCAAGAGCAACACCCAAACCCAACTGACCCAATCTTGAGAAAAAATTTGCCGACATTTCTTGTGTTTTTTTCACTGTAATATAAACAATAATTATTGTTTCACAATAATTAAAAGAACCTCGTGTTTAAGGCATAACCTAAAAATTTTATCAAAGGGAAATTATATAAAAATATCCAACTAATACTTATGATATTGAATTAAAAATACATCAAATATTTATATTATTTATACTTACATTTTTTTCAATCGATAGATTTTTCGAGTTTCAATGCAGAGTAATTTTTTATTGCTGAATAAAAAAAGCAAGCTCTCCGGCACTCTTACTGGAATTACACGAGAAAAAAAGTTTATCAAGAGGTCGCTTCCTCTTACATAAAGGGCCTCTGTCGGTAACAATGACAGTCGTACAATTAACCGACCGTAAATACAAGAGCCAAAACATGACGCGGGAAATTTGACTCATAAAATGCTTCACGTAAAAACATTTAGTTCCGTGATAGTACAAACCTAACCTATTTCCGATTAGGACACAAGTTGAATTTTTTTTCTGACGAAAAATTCGATAAAAGATATTTTATATAAAAATAATAAAGAATGGCTGTAAATTTACTCAGACATCACATAAGGAATGCAATTTCTCAAAATTTACGCCGAGAAATTAATCGATCTCTTACAATAGGATTGACAATGAACTCAAATATTCGTCAAAACAGCCAGGTAAATAAACTATAAATATTCCCTACAAATATATCTTAAAAAATTTCATTTTTAAACATCCGCATAGCTTACACATTAAACAATCAATTTGCCAAAGAATTCTTACAATTCTTAGTTTCCTTCTTTTACGTAATCTCCCTCACGCCAAAATTAGAAAATTCCTATTCAACATTATGTGTCTGTGAGATAAAAAAAAACAAAAATTACATAAATCATGATCATAATTCATTATCCCCCTCTCTAAACTACAATCTTCAATATAAGTATCAGCTAAAGTCTCAAGCGAAAGTATCTCTTGAGAGAGATAATCCTATACACGTCTACCACACACCTTGTTCATTATTTTAAAATATTTTCTACGCATTTGACAAATCTCGCAACGTAAAAAATGGTACCTTACAGCCCTAAACTACCTCTTAAAAATTATTAAAATTATTTTAAATTAATTCCAGGCCTGTGACAAAGGTTATCGTCTTGAACGCGACACATTTGGTGAGCTCAAAGTGCCAGCAGACAAATATTATGGAGCACAAACTTTGCGATCTGTCATGAATTTCCCTATCGGCGGTTCATCCGAACGTATGCCAGTAAGTCAACTAATATCTCAATAATTACAAAAAATATACAGCAATAAAATATAGCAATTCAAAAATTCTCCATCACTCATAATTATTTACGATTTTCAGTATCGTGTGATTGTAGCAATGGGTATATTAAAAAAAGCGGCAGCTGAGGTGAACAAGGAATTTGGGCTGGACCCAAAAATTGCAGATGCAATCAGCAAAGCTGCAGACGACGTAATCAGCGGCCGACTGTACGACGAGGGTCACTTTCCTCTCGTGATCTGGCAAACGGGCTCAGGCACACAGTCAAACATGAACACTAACGAAGTGATATCTAACCGAGCGATAGAGCTATTGGGTGGAGAATTGGGATCGAAGAAGCCTGTGCACCCCAACGACCACGTCAACATGTCACAAAGCTCAAACGACACATTTCCAACAGCTATGCACATTGCCGTGGCACTGGAGATCAACAAGATCCTCCTACCAGGCTTGAAGCAGTTGCATGAGGCGTTAAAAAAAAAATCCGAGGACTGGAAAGACATCATAAAGATTGGACGAACGCACACACAAGATGCGGTGCCTTTAACTCTGGGTCAGGAGTTTTCAGGCTATGCTATGCAAATTGAAAATGGTATTGCGAGGATTCAGGACACTCTACCTCGACTTTACCAATTGGCACTTGGTGGCACAGCTGTGGGAACTGGCTTAAACACACGAAAAGGCTTTGCCGAAAAAACTGCTGCAAAAATTGCTGCACTCACTGGCTATCCATTTATCACTGCGCCAAATAAATTCGAAGCTCTCGCGGCTCACGATGCCATTGTCGAAGTGCACGGAGCACTAAACACCGTGGCAGTTTCAATAATGAAGGTAAATTCAATTTATTAAATTGATTAATTTCTTTTTTTACGATTGATATAATTGAAAAAAATTTAATTTTACTTTAAACAGATTGCCAATGACATTCGCTTCTTGGGAAGTGGGCCGCGATGTGGACTGGGCGAACTTTCATTACCAGAAAATGAGCCTGGAAGCTCAATTATGCCGGGAAAAGTAAATCCAACTCAGTGCGAAGCTATCACAATGGTTTGCTGTCAAGTTATGGGCAATCAGGTTGCCACAACTATCGGCGGAAGCAATGGACACTTTGAATTGAATGTTTTCAAGCCAGTTATGGTTGCAAACACTCTGAGATCCGCCAGACTACTTGGCGATGCCTCAGTTGCTTTTACGAAAAATTGTGTTGTAGGAATTACTGCCAATACTGAGAATATTAAGAATATTATGAATGAAAGCTTGATGCTAGTCACTGCTCTGAATCCTCACATCGGATATGACAAGGTAAATAATCGATATCAAGTAAATCATTTTCTCAAACATTACAATTTGTCAATTCATTGACAATAAATATTTTTTAGGCTGCTGCAATCGCAAAACAAGCTCACAAGCAAGGCCTCACATTGAAGGAATCAGCACTTAAAAATGGACTGACTGAGGAGCAATTTAATCAGTGGGTTAAACCCGAACAAATGCTGGGACCCAAATAATTACAGCATTTAAAAAAAAAAACAAACAAACAAAATTTAACCATAAAATGTTGTAAAATGATTGCAATAACTCGAGATACATAAAACCATTACAGTTATTAATTTAAAAGAAATTTGTAATCTCTTGAAGTTCTGTGCTACTCCCTCATTTTGTTTGCCTTAGGTCAAAGAGGTCATGCAGATAAATTCCAAACAACGCAGTTATATCCAAATATTAGTGTGTGTTGAATTAAAAAAATGTCACTCGCTCTCCAGCGTTCAATTTTACGTCATTTTGGCGTGAGATTCTACGGGAAAATTGGAATAATTGGTGTACCTTTTGAAAAGGGCCAGGTAAGCCATAAATCCAACTGATTTTCATAAAGAAAAAAATAGATAAACCCATAAAACTGATGTAAATCATAGAAAAAAGAAGGTGTGGCTCACGGACCGGATGCAATTCGCGGTGCTGGATTATTAAATGAATTAAAAACCCTGGGTCTAGATGTCAAAGATTACGGTAACTTGAAATACAATGTCGAGGAATTATCAGGTGTGGACAACATGACGCATTTGGGCGAAGTTGCCGCCTGCACTCAAAAACTATCAGAATTCGTTCAGGATCTGATGGAAAAGGGTAAACACGTGGTGACACTGGGTGGCGACCACAGCGTGGGCATTGGTAGCATCGACGGCCACGTGAAAGCTAAAGACGATGTAGCAGTTTTGTGGATTGATGCTCATGCCGATTTAAACACAAATAAAACGAGTGACAGTGGTAATGTGCATGGAATGCCTGTGGCACTATTGACCTCGGAATTGTCAGATTACTGGCCACAACTGCCGGGCATGGACTGGCAAATGCCGATGCTGTCAATCAGAAATGTTGCCTACATTGGGCTGAGATCTGTCGATAAATACGAGCGATTAGTTATTGAAAAATTCGGAATTACTGCATTTGGAATGGAAGATGTCGAGCGATATGGCAAGATTGTTTTTTTGTTAAATAATAGGTGAATTTATTTGTTTATATTGATTTGTATCCAGGAATTCACGACGTCATACACATGGCTCTGAGTAAAATTGATCCTCACTGCGAGAAATCTATTCATGTTAGCTTTGACATTGATGCTTTGGATCCATTGGAGGCTCCTAGTACTGGAACTCCAGGTAAATTAATTTTTTAAATTGTTAAATATGAAATTTATAGATTTATTGCAGTTCGAGGTGGACTAACATTGCGAGAGGGCATCCATTTGATGGAGGAAATTCATCGAACCGGCAGATTAAATGCCATTGATTTAGTTGAAGTCAATCCAAAAATTGGTGATGAAAAGAGCGTTCATTTAACTACCAATGCTGCCATACATATATTACAATCTGCTTTAGGATATACTCGACGTGGTTTAAAAGTTCCACCAGGAATTACTGACATGCCACTGCAAACATTTCGTTGATTTGTTTATTTGACTGAATTTGCTTCTTCTGTTTTATTGAATAATACAATTTTTTCACTTGAATCGTTGAGAGTCAAACGTATTTTTGAGATTTCATAGTTCTCGCCTGAAATTCTTAGCCAGTATTTCACGTAACCATGAGCATTTGGACCATGTACAGGGATTGTAATCCATTTTTTATTCTCATCACCACCAAAATATTTAATTTGACCCACATCTACACGTCCATCCTTGATCGGTTCACCCAAAAGTTTTTTTGCTCCATCGTGAGATCTTACGCATTCCATAACCTCTTTATATGACTTGGAACTTGATATTTTCCCTTGTAAATGCCATCGACCAATATATCCACTGATTGGAAACAAAACTAAACCACCCATTGCTATTTTCGCTAATCTTTCAAATGTTATTTTACCCATTTTGCAGACTGTACGAATTATTTGCTTGTTTGTTTATTCACGATCCATGTTTCAGTTTGGAGGTTAGAATTACATAAAGACGCTTGCGAGGCGCGGATACGTAACTTGATTATTAAGCAAAATTTTCATGTTATTCCTTTCAAATAAATTAAATCAACGAAACAGGAAGTATCGAGTTTTTTAAAGATTCAGAAAACTACCTAGTAAACGAAATATCTATTGATTTAAAAGTGTATGCCACGTAGAGACGTAGATAATAAAGAAATAAAAAATTATTTATCTATCGATTCTTTCAATTGTGCTCCTTGAAATGATCCTAGTACTTTTTCGAGTCGGTAGCAGTGTTTTTATATGAAATAATATTAATATATAACCCTATGAATACAGAGTATTCAAAATAAATAGTAATAATGTCAGAGAGTAGGAGAAAAATCGATAATGCTTCAACACTCTTTCCACTCTAGAATGACTTCAAACAGAGTTTCAAGATGAGCATTAATCTATTTTCAGCAATTTGGAAGTGGTTTCAACTCTGGAATTACCTCAAACAGAGTTGAAAAATGCAAATTTGTTAATTTTATAGAATAAATTAACTAATTATTTTTTTACCCACCAGAACAAACCAGAATACATGATGCGCTGATCCAGCCAGGTCGACATTGAGCTCCTTTTGGTTGAAATCCTGCATTGATCATCTGGTAGAGAGGTTCAATCCTGTGGCTTTGGCGTGGGTGGTTGATTATTTTCCTTGAATTGAGGTCCTCAAGCTCGGGCGATGTTGAAGCAAGCGGGGCATTGGATAGAGAGAAAAAAAGAGAAAATGAATTACTTACAACCGATGCGTTAATCCCGCCATGCTGACTCCCACGGATGCGAGAGACCCCAAGTTGATCAGATGGTGGCTGGGATTCTCAGGTAAAGTTGTCATTTTGCTGCTATGGTTGACTGCTTCCCCGCAATCCACGTCTTCAGGCTTCTCGGAGAATGTTAAAGCTGTGAATTATTTAAACGAATAACCAAAATACTTGCGCGCGCTGCGTTGGTCCAGCCAGGCTGATATGAAGGTTGATCACTTGGTCGTTAGGATTCACAAGTAGAGCTGTGGTGTTGGCTTGATCGTTGATTCTCTTTGAGTCGACGTTCTCAGGCTCTCGGACGATGTTGGAGTCAGCTGTGGAATCATAAAAAAAAAAATTAAGTGGAATATTTATTTACAGGTGATGCGTAGATCTAGTCAAACTGAGGTGACACTGCTCTCGGCCACTTGAAGCCTAGTGTTGATCATCTGGTGAATCGGGTGCACCAGCAGAGCTGCGGTTTAGTTGACTATTTCTCTGGAATAGACGTCCTCAGGCTTTTCGGACGATGATGGAGGTTGATTCAGCTAGGAATTATTGAAAAAAAAAAATATTCTTACGTGATCCACATGGTCCGGGTGAGGAAGAGTTGCTTTCGGTTGTCTGACACCCGCTGTTGATCACCCGGTGGCTGAGATTCGCAAGGAGACCTGGGATTTTGGTTGGATCTGGATGGCTGATTAGTTTCCCTGAATCAACGTCCTCTGGCTCGGGCAATATTGAAGTAAGCTGTGTATGTAAAAAAAAATACCAGAATGCTTACAAGTAATGCGTCGATTTCTAACCAGGCTGCAGTGATTCTTCTCTAAGTAAGACGTAAATTTCCAACATTTCCCCGCAGAAAGCCTGGAATCTCTGGAGATATGTGAGCTGTTGAATTTTACACAAGTCTGTAATCTTGCAGAAAAATTAATTATTAAACGAAAATTTCCAACAGAACAAATTGATCAATCACGCTCTACATATAGTTCAAAAACAAAAATCAATAGTTTTTTAATGAAACCGATTGATGAAATAAACTTGAAAGTGGTTTCAACTCTGGAATTACCTCAAACAGAGTTGAAAAATGTAAATCTGTTGATTTTATAAAATAAGTTAATTACCTATTTTTTTACCCACCAAAGCAAACCAGAATACATGATGCGCTGATCCAGCCAGGTCGACGTTGAGCTCCTTTTGCTTGAAATCCTGCATTGATCATCTGGTAGAGACGTTCATCGGCAGTCCTGTAGCTTTGGCGTGGTTGATTATTTTCCTTGAATCGAGGTCCTCCAGCTCGGGCGATGTTGAAGCAAGCAGGGCATTGGATAGAGAAAAAATAAATAAAACGAATTACTTACAAACGACGCGTTGGTTCTGTCATGCTGACATTATGACTCCCACGGTTCCCAGAGACTCTGCGTTGATCACTTGGTGGCGAGAATTCCCAGGTAAAGTTGTGATTTTGCTGCTATAGTTGACTGTTTCCTCTCAATCCACGTCCTCAGGCTCTCGGACGATGATATAGGTTGATTCAGCTAGAAAGTATTTTTAAAAAATATATTCTTACGTGATCCACATGGTCAGGGTGAGGTACAGCTGCTTTCGGTTGTCTGAGACCCGTAGTTGATCACCTGGTGGCTGAGATTTCTGGCCAGCAGACCTGGGATTTTGGCTGGATCTGGATGGCTGCTTGGTTTGAATGAACGTCCTCTGGCTCGGGCAATGTTGGAGTAAGCTGTGAAATAAAAAAAATACGAGAATGCTTACACGTGATGCGTCGATTTCTAGCCAGGTCGAAGTGACTTTTTCCTCAGCTACATGAAGTGCCAAATTCCTCCGGAGAAGACGTATATTTCCACTATTCCCTGCAGAAGGCCTGGAATCTCTGGAGAGATGTGAACTTGTGAATTTGATTAATGTCTGTAATATTGCAGAAAAATTAATTAGTTATTAAACAAACATTTTCAACAGTACAAATTGATCGATCATGCTCTAAATCTCGTTTAAAAATAAAAATCAATAGCATTAGAATGGAAACAATTGATCAAGTAACAGGTTTTCATGATATATTAACACTTTCCACTCTGGAATGACTTCAAACAGAGTTTCCAGCTTAATATAAATTAATTCAAAGGATTATACATGGTTCAAACTCTACAATGACTGGTATCACTCCAAATAACATGAGTAAATCGTCACTTTTTTAGATATCTAAATTCTTCGCACCGTTGGCGAAGCTTTAGAGATATCCAACTCAATAATTTATATCTGTTATAATTACAATGATTAAAACACTAATAAGCTTTGGGAAAACCTAAAGTGTAGGAAAAAACATTTTTTTAGTTCATAAAAAAAAACATCTCTACCACTGTAGGAATGGAATCATATGGCAATATTACAAATGAAATGAATATTTAATTATTTATTTGAGATTAACTATCACCCAGACTGTACGTATTCATGTAATTTATATATACTATTGGAATTATGACATTTTTTTGTGAATTTGTCCTTGAAAATTGTTCGTTGTCACTTGCCTGTCACTATACCACAGCACAACGCCAATTATTGCCGGTTTTCCATCGATATTATTTGCCCACACTTCGATCAAAGTATTTTACCGATATTTTATTTAGTTTATTTCATTGATTTAACCCGATTTTGCAAGAAAATTGATTAATTTTTACTCACGACGCCACAGAAGCTTCCAGAACATGATTGTCGGCCATTTTAGGTTAGAGAGTGGAGAGAGCCGCGCGCGCGTCGTCGTCGTCGTCGTCGATTTTTAACGCATGCGCACCCTTTCTACAAAAATAAGTGCGCGCTTTTTTAAAAAGAAAAAATCTATTAAATTCGTAATTTTAAACATATTGTACAATTTTCTAATAAATAAATAAAAAAAAGCAATGTACAATGTAATTAATAATAATTTTATTGATGAATAAAAATTCTAATAGTATTTATTTTAATTGAAAACAATGAAAATCATTGATTTCTTATAACTATAGAATTTTTACTTATAAAATCTAGCATATCATTGCAAAATAGCCATTATTAATATATGAAATTTATCTTATATTCGAATCCAATTATATATGCTTTATTTTTTAGATTTTTCACTTGATCTTGTCAACCTCCGGGGGGTTGAATCTTCTGATTTTTCATCACAACTATCATCCTTCTTTTTTTTCGCAGAACCTCTGGCTAAACTCGAATTATTCCGTCGTTTTGTCGGAGTAAAATCCTCTTGCTCCTCTTCAGAATCACTGGATTTACGCTTCAACTTTTTCCCAGATTTTGGCTTTGTCGATAATGATCGATTTTTCGGTGTCAAAGGTGACCTCAAATCATTATCATCATCGTCGTCATCATCCCGCAAGCGTTTTGGTGTTTGATTCACTTTCTTCCTCATATTTCTGCCACTAGTTCGTGGAGCTTCATCATCCTCATCCTCCTCATCACTGTTATTTTGTGGTCGTTTTCTGCGCTTGGAAATTTTTCTCGGGGGCGCAAGAGGTGGCGGCATATCCGTCCGATCCTGATCCTCAACATCAGGATTATCATCATCGGCATTGATAAGTTTTTCAATGGCATCCTCAAGAAGCACAGCAACGTCTTTGGTATCTGCTTTTTTCCTCGCACCATCGACAATGTCCTTCAATGCACGATAAACTTGTTTATTATTAATTTTATCCTTCAACATTCCGAGGTTGCCTGTCAACCGTATAATTCCCTTTTTCCCGAGTGGAAGTAGCGTCAAACAATAGGATAAATCCGTCCATTGTCTCTCAGTTGTAGCCAAGCGGAATCTCGCGCAAATTTTATCCAGCAACGCATCAATCTCTCTTTCCTTCTGAAGCAGTCCCAAAATATGCTTCAAAATGGTGTGTAAATCGTCCTCGTCGATGTCCGTGTCAGCTGTCGTTAATCGCGAGAGAATATCCGGTAAAATATTGTAGAGAACATTTCCTTTTTGTGAAAGTTCACAGAAAAATTGTTTTGCATCATTACTAATGCCTGAATCAGCATCAACAATGCACAAAGCCATCTCCGACATTTGTCCTTTAACTCGAATCATCTCTCTTTTAACAAGATTCGACAAAACTCTCATGGCAGTTTTACGCACGAGCACATCCTGATCTCGAAGTCGTCCGTAAATGTGCGAAGTCCAAGGCTCCACTTCATTGGGAAATCGAATCATCAAATCCGACAGACCAATTAAAATATTCGATCGAATTTCCGGACTGTTGGATTTCTCAAGAATTGTAATCAGTAGCTGTAAATTTTGTTTACAAAACTCCGATGAGACGGTCATCATTTTCGTGAGAGCCAGCACACCCCAGCCCTGAGTCTGCAGCATTTTGTATCGCTCGGGATGCTGACAAACATCACGGACCAATGGAACAAATTGAGTGAGATATCCATCGCCAGTAATAATCGTCTGTTCCAGCGCCTCATCAATCGCCTCGGCATCCGCATCATCCGCAGTTGCGCCTGAAATTTCATCCTCATACGTGTCCTCCGGTTTACTCCGATAAATAGACCGTCGTGCTTTTCTCGCTGATTCGTGAGCCGAGGCCACAGACTCGCGCCTTTTATCCTTTGACTTGTTCTTCGATTTGCCCTTCATCTCGTCACGAATTGCATTGCGGCGTTTTTGTTCTTTATACACAGTCGTGTCCAAAAAAACCATGTGACGGATACACACGTGACCAATGACATAGAGGAGTTTTGCCAAACGGGGCTCTGGCACCTCTGTCTCCCCGGAATCCTCGAGGATCATTTGTAGAATGTGAGGTATAATCAACTGCGGTTGATTAGCCAGATGATAAATCACATTAATAGCATCAGTGGCGAATGAAACAAATTTTGCCGCTGAAGTATCGTCAAAATTCTTCAACAGCAGCGATGTTATTTCCGTGAATATTTCATGATCATTTGGGTATCGAATGGGCTCAGTTGAGTCCTCCGAGTATTGACGAATTTTCATGAGAGCTCGACAAGTGTCGCGAGCAAGCTCTAAATTATCTTTTCCATAAGTTTGCAGACCAATTTTCACCAGAGTCTTCAAATTAACAGTCATAAGTTTCGGATGACTGTGTGCAATCATGGTTAAAAGTGCTATCGCAATGCGACTAACGTCTGCAGTCGTTCCGGGGATTTTTAAACTATATTTTTCCCACATTACTTGAAAATGCTCTTCATTCAGGTCACCACTGTTGTGCCAAATTGTCACAAGTTGCATGAGCGCAGGACTCTGTCCGTATTGCAGACCCTTGAAGAGTTCCACGAGGCCATCCACACACATGATCGTTTGTTCTCGATGAGAAAGATTGTTTGAATCGCTGGACAGATATATCTGCTTGTAGACAAGGGCAACATTGTTTTTTACAGACTCCTCGCGACTGAAAACTTGCGACAGAGCTTTGCGAATTCCCGCCGCAGCACCGGTGATATTAAATTGAAAAGCCACACCCAGAAAGCTACAAGCCTCGATTGCCACTGCTGGAGCTGCGGCGTACAGCATCGACTCGACGATTGGTATTGCTGCCTCCATTCCCTCAACAAAGTTCAAGCACAATTCCACATTACTCAGCTGTCGTTTTAAATCTTGAATTTGTCCCTTGCGCTTTTTCCAGGCCACGCTCGTGAATTTTTCCTTATCTCCGGCACGGTCTTGCTGCGACTCGAGGAAGATTTTTATCAAAAACATCAGGTAACAGTACTCTTTTTCATCGCGTTGCATTCCAGACATGTCTGACACGTACTCTGCCTTTCTGCACACAGTTTTGAGAGTTTGAACGGCCTTAGAGAACTCGTGGTCGATAATATATTGACGAATTTTTTCAAATTCCTCATCGATTGCAATATCCTCTGCATCGTCGTCATCCTCGTCGTCGTCGTCGTCGTTGTCCTCATCTTCCTCGTCTTCAAGCATTTTTCTGAGTGCCTTCTGAATTTTCGGTGCTACCTCGTGCCACAAGTTGAGTCGCTCGTCGTCGCCACTCGCGCTCTCAGCCACAACTTTCGCCTGCACCTCCTGCAAAGAGCTTACCACCTGATCACGAGTACTTACGAGTTTTTGCTTGTCAAATTTAGGACCGTAGCCATTGCTCTCCAGTAAAACTCGCAGCAATTGAAGGGCCTGCTTTTTCATCGTTGCGCTTTTCTCCTTTAAGTGCTGAAGCACACGAGGCAACAGTCGATCGATGAATTGAAAAGTTAGTGCACCCTCGCATCCCAATTTTTGCAGTGTCTGGAAGGCTTTTGATCGCACATACGCATTGGTATCGAGCATATGCGTCTCTAAATGCTGGAAGCATTGATCACGCTTTTGACGATCTTCCTCTTTTAAATTAACGTTTGTCAAACAATTGAGTATGACGGTTCCTAAGACACCAATAGCACAATTCCTCATGACGTAGCAATCAGACTCGAGATAGTCGACAATATAATCGAGAATATTTAGAATTAATTGTGCGTTATTTGATGCTATTGCCTCGATAAATGCTGAAATATTTCGTGATTCAGCCTCTTCACTGTTACTTTGCTCAATCTCACGTGCAATTTCGTTGATAAAACTCGGGCAATTGCTCTCAGTGACCATGCTAACGACTCCAACAGCCAGTGGAACTGCTAGCGTGTCGTACATTTTGACTAATTGGATGATTTTGATGGTACAGGTGATACCATGGAGATATTTCTTTACTAGTGTACCCAAAATTTGCCAAATTGTGCTGCGACGGTCCTTCTGGCTTGCTTGTGTGTCATGCTCGAGAATTTTGTAGCAAATATCAGCGAGGAGCATGACAAAGGATTCTTCAACGATTGGAGGCTGCCACAATTTTTGTAGAGGCAACTGCAGCAAGCCGTAGACATTTAACAATGCTCCTTCACGGCGATGCTCCCACTCATCACGATTATCTGACTTTTTTGCGCCTTTTTTCTTCTTTCCAGTTGTTGGAGGCTCCAAGGTACTAGTCTCCAGGTAGCACATTATATGTGAGAGTAGGTAGGCGTGCATTTTGAGCACTGATACAGTCTCCACATGACCGTACGTTCGCTTTTGTTCAAGATCGGCCAATAGAAACTTGACAGATCTGGCGATTCTGTCAAAGGCTCGCAGAGTTATTGAAAATTCGAGTTTATTGCCGTGGAGAATAACTGAGAAAAACTCGTGGAAATGATTTAATATAAACTTTGGGCCATTTGCCTCAAGGGCAGTCCTTGTTTCTACGAAATAAAAAAATGTTAATGTTTGATTAATTTGAAAGAAAATCGAAAATATTTACCATCTAGTGCTTGGTTTATGTTGCGAGGAGATACTATTTCTCTAACGTAGTAATGATCCGAAGGTTTTAGAAGATCGTTTTTATCCAGAGGAATAATAAAATCCATTTTTGCACTATTTGTCGAGGAAACACCACGCAAATGCTAACCTCAAATAAATTTAAATGAATGTACAACAAACCGTTGATGCCGATGGGAGAGCAGGTTGGGTGTATTTTCATGCACACATCGACTCGATGGCGGGCGACGGCGTACTCGGAAACGCTCAAGAGTGCTTAGTTGAGCAGTCGGCGGTTCTCAGAAGACTGTGTCTATATTGCCATTTCCATTCATTTAGTTCAAGTTCAAATAATTTTTCCGTGCTTTATTTATATACAAATAACAATTTTCAACAATGTTTTGTAATATTTATATATTTGCAAAGTTGCATTTGATAGGAAAATTAATATTTCTGATTTTTCTTCACAAATAATGTGATTTTCGAGCTTACAAAATTTTACTTTTTTTTTTTTTTAATTTATAAAAAACATTATTTTAAAAGTTTTTAAGTACGCTGGATTAGTTGTAAATTATTCTAAAAAAATCGCTATCGGGAAAATCACTTTTTTTTTGTTGCCGACAAATACGTTTTCACTTATTTCCTTGTTATTGTGATGTATATAAGTATATAAATCGCAAAATTTTTATATTTTACTAAAATAAAACCCCAGTATAACAAGATATTCAATTAAATTTAAATCAGAAATGATGAAAAAAAAAAAAAGTCTTTGGTGAGTGAAGATAACTACAATATTCAAATACGAAAAATTCTCAGACAATTTAAATATTTTCAGTAGATTCATGAGTTTCCGGAAGTGTTAAATAAATAAATACTGTCGCAATGATTGATACAATGGTATAAAAATAAATAGTTTCGATAAATCCAACGTTTACAAGCACTGGATAAAGTTGTAGTGAGAGAAAACTGAAGATTCCTTCGAGGCAAGTGGTAATGGGTCCAAGAACATGGACAAATTTTGTCGGATAGAGCTCTCCAATCATTGCCCAGGGTAGAGCTTGAAATCCAAAAGATCCTGCAGCCTGTAGAAAAAATAAAATACTACAATAAATTAATTAAAAAATAATAAAATTTTTCCACTCACGACAAAGACGAAAATTGAGACTAGAGGAATGACGGAATATCTTTCATCGAGAATTTTAAAAAATCGTAAATGAAGATAAATAGCCAAAGCCGCAATTGAAACTGCCATTCCAACACCGGAAATAATAGACAGTGGTCTCCGGCCAAGCCTAAAAAACCGAAGAAAATCACTCATTACTCGTAGACAAAAAAAAAAACAATTAATAATATACCTTGAGCTACACCAAACGAGCACGAGTCCTGCGACGATTTGAATAACTCCAATGATGACAGTAATAGTCAAAGGATTGACAGTAATTCCACTGTCAGTAATGAGATTAACACTGTAGCCAATAATAACATAAATCCCACAAAATTGTTGAAAGAAGAAATAAGCATTGAGAATAAAAAATGGCTTCCAAACGTCTGGTTTTTTACTGATCCTCCAGAAATTCCTAATTTTCACCAATAAACCAGTTAAAAATGATTCTTTTTTATAACTCACAGCAATAGAATTGTTATGAATTATTTCAGATTTTGCATGGGATAAAATCATGGTATTAAATTCGTCATTAAATTCAGGTGTCTCATCTCTCAATCCACGCAGACGAAGAAGAGCAAGTTTTGCTTCATGTTGACGTGAATAAAGCAGCAGCCAGCGTGGACTCTCGGGCAGCCAAAAAATAGCAGTGAGTGCAGAGTATGCCGGTATTATTGCTGCAATTCCAGCGATAATTTTCCAATTGGTCTGTAATTAATTTATTGGTGATATAATTTATTTATCAGTAGCATGTGTAAACCTGTTTCGCAGTTATTTATTTTATATATATAGTCTTTTTTGTGTGGCTAATCGTTCAAAACAACGCCAGGGGTTGGTTAATTTTTTTTAAGTGCTTTTTTAGACTCTAAAGGAACTTAAAAAAAATTATTATCACGGCTAACAACATTAAATGAATATTTCCCACGAATATTGGGGTTTAAAGGGGTTCCGAGGGTGTGCAATGGTCTTTAAAACAATGGTAGAGGGTTGTGGATTTTTTATTGAATATTTTCTAGACCTTAAAGTAACTTAAAAAAAAAAAATATTAATGCGAATTAAAACATTTAACACTATATTTTATAATTATTTCCCATAAATTTGAGGTTTGAGGGTGTGTGATGGTCTTTAAATCAGTGCCAGGGGGTTGCAAATTTTTTCGGAGGCTCTTTAAACTTTAATACAAATATCGAGGGCTAATTTTTTTTATAGAGGGCTCTTAAAACATAATAAAATAGTGGGTAATTTGTCTATTTAAAACTTGATTTAAGATAATTTTGAATATTTAATAATATAAAAATCACAAAAAAACTACGTTTTAAATGATCCAATCAACAGAATAGCTCAATTATAGTCTATAAAAATTACGCGGACATTAACTTCTTCGGACATTAACCGATTGGCATGTATAAATTAATCAATAAATAAACTTACCGGGATGGTGTTACCCAGTACATAAATAATCATTATTCCAATGCAGATAAATATGTTTGTCCAAGCAGTTAAAGTAGTTTTATATGCAGGCGTTGCTATTTCAGCAACGTAAACCGGTGCTGCAGTTGCAGCTAGACCCATGGCAAAACCTATAGAACCACAACGAAATCGTTGATAAAAAAATCTTTCAAACAATTTTTTAATACTAAAATAATTTAATTCTAATATATTTCAACCTACCATTAATAAATCTACCCACAAGAAGTTGAGGAATACAATTGCTAGTAGCAATAACTATCCAGCCAAGTGTGTACATGGCTCCTCCGCAAAACAACGCCTTTTTCCGCCCAGCTCTCATCGTGAAAATACTGCAGACACACCCAATCGGCACTGCGATAGATATAATTGATGCTGGAAGAAGAATACACATGAAAACAAAAAATTAAAGCTTTCATTCCATCGATTAATACATTACCAAACCACGTTGCGTTAGCTTCATAGTCCTCAAAGTCGACCAGCAAGGAAGTTTCATTGCTTGTGAGGAGTGGCAGAGCTACCGAGGAGTATCCGAGATTCATTCCAGTACTCACGAGAGACAGCAAGGCATAAAATCCATAGTAAAACTGAAAATAAACGAGATTTATTCGATTTTGAAGATGATATAGTTCTCGATTTAAATTACCTGTAGCCACGTAGCACGACTAGGACATTGCACACCCAGTAGAACCACCATTCTGCCAATTACTCACAAAGTTTATGTTATACATCATCCTAAAGACGATAAATATACAAGCAAACATTAGTCACGTGACGCAAAAGCAATTCCTGCGGCTGTTGGTTATTCGAGCGAAATTATCACCTAGGCGGGAATAACCTGTATACTAATCATATCAAAAAATCGCAAGACGATAAAAACATTCCGACCAACTCATCCTTCCCGTTGCAATACACAATGATCAAGGTAATCTACAATATTAATTAAATTTGATAATCTAAAAGGACATAAAAAATGTGTGTCAATTTTACAGTCTGCAAATATATGACAGTTATTATCGCAATATCGTTGCTCTAAATATTTTTTAAGTCGGATTAAATTTTTGACAAAGTCATTAGTAAAAAAATATTTATGCATGATTAATTGAAGAGAAAAAATATTTAAGATTTTTCCAGGTGATTTTTAGAGTTTTTGTTTGTATTAGACAGGAAGTCATGAGTGGATAATTTATGGCATTGATTTATTCTTGGATTTAGCTTGAGGAAATATAATTTTACACGATATATATTCTATATGTATAAATTCATCGATGATAGTAGATAGAGACATTGAAGACAGGCTTAAAGAAAATCGGATTAGAATGTTAAATAGGAGTATTAGGCTTTGTTGGTGCTTATAAAATCCCCCATGATGACATTGATTGTTCCAAGTGCAAGACAGCAGCCCAGCAAAGAAGAAGTATGTGATATATTGCTCGTGTTATCTAAGACTTGGGTCATATCATTATTTCTCAGACGAAATCACCATCAAGGCATTTACCAGTGTCGTTTAGTCAGTTGATATCTGAACGCAAAGACTCTCGTTTGCTAGTCCGCACCGTGAAGAAGCTTTGTTTCTGTGCGAAAGAGACGAAAAAAAAAAAAATGATTCTGCCAATATAATCTTATCTAATCAACTTTTATTTTCGTGTAAAATCACACAAATTTCAAGTTTACTAAAGATTATTATACATTTGAAGCCTCTGTCACTGATGTCCGAGTTTTTTTTTGTTCTATCAGAGTTGAATGTTTGAAATAAAAATTATGAATCACTCGGGTGAAGCTGAAATGAAGGTAGATTAGTTGTATTAAAGTTTTTTTTTTAATAAATAAAGTGTATGTAAAAAAAAAACTAATTTTCTAAGCAGGTTGAATATTCGGAGGATGAATTGAAGGCTCAACGTCGTCGTGGACTTATTCAACAAGTAAGAATGATAAATTAATAATTATTAATCATAGAAAAAAATTGATGATACTGTAAATTGAACTTAGGAATTTTTTTTTTTTATTATAAAAAATCATAGATTGTAAGTTCTTGACCGTCAATTTTACATTAAAGAGATTGTTGTGTATTTCTCGTTTAACCGGTTTCATTTACTTACATTGTCGTATATATATAGTTTATTTCCGAACAAGTTGTAACAACGTTTTTATCATATTAATGATAAACAGCCTTGCAATTATCGTATACCAATTTGTTGCACGCAATTGCATGTAAGAGTTATCTTGCAATATTTATACGTTCCAATTTCCATTTTTGTTAATCAAACACACAATATTAGACGATTAAAACTATGTTGACAGTTGACACGAATTGCCAAGAGAAAGTTTATCATGATTTTATTATAAATCATTTTAAATTATCAAATTCTCTCTCAGGGTTATCTCACTTTCTGTACAACATATAAGGCTATCACTCTATAAAAATAACAAAATAAAAATTAGTATATTAAAGTATCAAACAAAGAAAAACCTTGAACACTTAAATTATCAACACAAGCAAAAAAACTAAAATTAAAATCTTCACGAAAAAAAAAAAAAAAAAATAGAAATCGTTTGTTCAATTTGAATCTTCTTATAAAAGTCACTTTTACTCATATCTGAATGATTACATAAATACAAACAATGCAATCGATTATAGGAAATAAAACAATAACTTGCACTATTCCGCAGATAACCATGTGTTTTTTTGCCAACGTATCTATCCTTGGTCCAGCCATGAGCATGGGTTACAGTGCAGTTATTCTGCCTACCCTCAGGTCAGAGACCAGTGACATCAAGATAACTGCCAGCCAAGCATCGTGGATCGGTAAGAAAAAATAGAATTTTTTTTTACAACTTCTAACTATACTTGCAACATGGTTAAACAGCCGGTGGAGCTGCATTTGGGACACCTCTCGGCTGTATTTTGTCGAGTTTGGTGATGAGAAGAGGTCGCAGAATAAGTTTACTAGTGACTTCGACCTTTTCTCTGATCGGTTGGCTTCTCATCTATATGTCAACGAACTACCAACAACTCGTGGTAGGTCGGATTGTTAGCGGCTTTGCTACTGGCCTCGCATCTGTTCCCTCAACTGTTTACACCGGAGAAATTGCCACACCAGCGTGGAGGGGCACTATGGTAACGTGGACGAGCATTTGCATCGCTTTGGGTATCGAACTCGTCTACATTTTCGGCTATTTTCTTCAGGTATCCGATTTTCTTAACTTTTCCATTGTGCACTAAACGTGATTAATGATTTTTTTTGTCTTTGTAGGGTCAGTGGAAAATGTTGGCACTAATCTGCAGTGTCTTTCCAGCGGCAAGTGTAATTTTAACCATTGTCGCGATCCCAGAGTCGCCGCTATGGCTTCGCGACCGAGGACGCCTTGATGAGGCTCGAGTGGTCATGAAGAAATTTCGTGGCATCCCAAAAGATCATCCTACTCCAGCACATGTGGAGAATGAACTTAAACGACCTGAGAATTATTTCAATACCAAGAAAAAGTCACCGATTAAGCACTTGACGAAAAAAAGCTCTCTCGTTCCTTTCGGTATTTTACTTGGCTTTTTCTTCTTCCAACAGTTTTCCGGCATCTTTGTTGTTGTTTTCTATGCCGTGGATATTGCAACTGAGGCCGGGGTTCAGATGGATGCCTATATGGGTGCCATATTAATCGGTTTAACGAGGATCTTTGGATCGATTTTAGTCGCTGCCGCTTCAAAAAAATGGGGAAGACGAGTCCCATCCATTATTTCAGGCACTGGCATGACTATTTCTATGGGCATGCTATCACTATATTTATTTTTGCGCAGTCGTGGTCAATTTACAGATCCCACTGGGCTCACTCCTGCTGTTTGTTTACTCGCTTACATTTTTGTTAGTACCACCGGGTTTTTGAGTTTACCTTTCGCCATGATCAGCGAAATGTATCCGGCAAAAGTAAAAGATATTCTCTCAGGTCTTACAGTTTGTATTGCTTATATTTTTAGTTTTATAACTATTAAAATTTATCCAGATTCGGTTATTCTACTGGGTAATCATGGGGTTTTTATGTTTTATGCTATTGTAGCTCTTGTTGGTACGGTATTTGTAATTGTCTTTCTTCCTGAGACTAAGGGAAAAACTTTGCATGAAATTGAAGAATTATTTTCAAAGAAGAGGAAAATTAATAATTGTCAAGATGGTGATATTCTGGAAAAAGCGAAAATGGTTCCATTAAAAGATATTAGCACGATTGATGCTTGAAATATAATTATTCAATTTTTTTTTTTTCGCTCTTTTTTTCATTTACCTTTTTCTAATTTTCAGATGTGTTTGAAAAGAAATTTATAAGTTAGACCTTTATTAACACGTAAAATAAATACTTTTGATTGAGATAAATTATATAGATAAGTAATTTTTTTTTTATTTATTTAATGTAATTCAGAAGAACTCATGTAAATTTTCAGGAAGAAATGTTAAAAATCTTTTAGAAAATTGTAATTTTTCTGATAAATTCCGTTGTTTAAAAAAATCTTTTATTGTGAATTTTTTATTAAACTATTTACAATAATCAAATCAACCCGAAGGATATAATAAGAAATAAAAAAATAGATGTATTCTCGAAGAATATTTATAAAGTTTCTAAATTGTAACTAATATTTGTTTTTATAGGAATTATGGTATACATTGTTTTTTTTTTTTATATGTTTATTTTATTTCATTTTTTATAAACAAAAAGCTCAATGGCTCGATTGATCTTAAAAATAAATTAACTATATCGCGTGTCTAAAATCAAAAGAGCGTATTGCTAAAAAAATTCAGATTTTTTTTTTTTTTATACTTGCTGATATCTTAATAATGCAAGTTTAACAAATTTTATTGAGAATTATATTTTATCGATAATAAAATTCTCTATAAAAATTGTCTCTTATAAAAAATTTTTATCTTCAATAATTTTGAAGATATGATTTAAAACAGCTAAAAAAAAAAAATTTATTATACGCCCTTTAGGCTTTAGAGTCGCAATAGATCGCAGTAACAATATAACCGCAGCGACAAATGATCAAATTAAATAACAATTAATGTGCAACAATAAAAAATATCACATAAACATTAATGTCTATGATAAAAAAAAAAAAAAAATGATCAAGTCTTTATATTTTCATAAGAATTATATAACTTATGTTATTGATGATTTAATAAATAACTTGATTTCAAAAGTTTTGCAAAATTTAAACAGAATGCGATGAAAATTATAGCGATGAAACGAACATAACAAAAAAAATCTAGTAAATGTTATTATTTCTTTCAGAATTAACAAAATGAAAAAAAAAAAAAAAATTTTTTTCTACGTCCATAAACTTTTTCTTAGCATAGACAAATAATAATGCCATCAACCAATCGAATAATTGAAATAAACAAATTTTTGTTTTTTGTTTTTTTTTTAGCACCTTCTTTCAAACCTAAAATTATAAGTGACTTCTGGAAGTGCTAAATTTCCTATTGGTACTTGATAAATTTCTCCCGCAATGGGAACTATGTTAAAATTTTTTAAAACACTAGCTAAAAACGAAAAACCAATATACTGAACGAGTTTATAGCCCATACATGACCTTCTGCCTCCGCCAAATGGTAAATAGTGTTCTGGCTTTAGTATACTGCCATCTCGGATGAATCTCTCTGGCATAAATTTATTTGGCGATGACCAATACTTCTCCGACATATTTAAATCGTAGTTATTCAAGAAGAGAAATGTGTCTTTCTCAATTTTATATCCTGGAAATATAGTTAAATTTAAACATATCAATTCAGTAAATAGTAGAGATTTAAATAAGATGTTGAATAAAAACGGCGAAACTCACCTGAAATTGAGCTATCTCGGTTGGCTACATGAGGGACAATCGGACTAGAGATGAGTCTAATGACTTCCAGAAGAATAGCATCAGTGTAGGGCATCGAATGGCGATGTTCCAGGCCTACAGTAGCTTCGCAAATCCTCTGTTCATCAATTTCCTTCTGGGCAGTCTCTTGAATATGTTTTAGCGTGGCTAAATATCCAAAAACTTTCATTAAAAAGTTGCCAATTGCTGAGTGACCTCCAATAATGTCTTCCAGTGCAAATAACGCCGTTTCCCACGACATTTGTGGTTCACTTTTTGTATTAACATAATTAACCAAGCAATCAATATAGTCATTTTCTGGAATAATTGATGTCCAACCAATTTGACGATTTGCGATAATGTGTGTCTCGACAAATGCACGAATTTCATGCGTCCATTGTGACATTTTCTTCAAATTTGCCGTATGAAATGGCATGAGAAATGGCATAAAATCAGCGGCATATCCTTGATTAACCTCGTAAAATACTTTATCAAAATTTACAACCATTTTGTGAAAATCTTCGTCTTCAAAATCCCAACGCCGTGAGCCAAAATAACTGGTGAAAATATTGGCGCATGTTTTAAGTACCAGTGGCTTGACCACGACCTTCGTTGGCCCAAGTGGTTTGTCAAGGTGAGCAAACAGCTTCTCCACTTCCGATGCAATGATTACATTCAGCTGGTTGTACTTGTAAGTGAGCGCACGTGGGAATGCATGAGCTCGGAGCATCTCGCGACGAGACTTTTGCAGGTCCGACCAGTTACAGAAGGCCAATGCTGCAGAAAAACAAAAAAACGAAAGAAAAAAAATTTAGTCACTTAACTTTTGTGGTGAGGAATGTGTCTACTCGTGTATATACTCTCATATTACATGTGTTTTTAAGCACTAGCAAAAAATAAAGGAAAAATGCACAGATATGGAAAAAAAAAAAAAATAAATTAATTGTCACAAAATTTGATGGAATAAATGAATTTTATTGTGAATGAAATTTTTTATTGACTCACAATTTTCCTTGTTTCCATCAAAAAGCCGATGATAACGTATAAAGTTGGGTCGAGAATCAAAATGTATGCCTTTATTGAAAAGAACCTCTTTGATGTTATCCACACCATTGATCACCACACACTGAAGCGATCCAAGTTTAATCTTGACAATTGAACTGTTGTAGATTTTTGCGAGGTCGGCAAAAGCCTTGTATGGTACATCGTACTGTCCAAGGATGTGCAGAGATCCAATAATAGGCCAGGGCTTGGGACCAGGCGGCTCAACGAGTTCGTCTTTCTTCACATTTTGATGCTCCATCAAGTGATGTCGATCCGTGCTGACAAGTAACTTATTATTTTTCTTCTTCTGATCAATGAGAAAGGCGAGAAAACCGATGAAACAACAAACAACAATAAGACTGGTTGTCACAGTCATCTCGAATGGCAGTAAAACCATTTTTTACACAGGAATTTTTCTTAATAAAAATGAAAACTTGTGGCAAAAAACCCAACGTAAACCGAGACGTTAATCAAATGAAATTCGTACAAGATATTGGTACAAGGTAACGAGACGAAGAACGTCTGTGAACTGTCGGATGTTCGAACTCGGTCTGGGGTTTGAATGGTGGCCGGCTACCTTTTATACCGACCCAATGTAGTCAGCACATTTACGTAGTCGATGCTCGCACCCCATACATATGGATCCAAGCGTCAGAACTTGACATACTGCAGTGTCCCCGGTCCCCTTCACACAAACAAGAAAAATCTAGATTATACCTGTGAAAAAATCTCGGCTATCAGAAGCAATACGAAAAATATTAGGGGTTGTAAGTCAAAATTTGTACAGTATTTTACAAACAACTAGCAATCTAAAAAAATTAAATTCCTCCTCAATATCACAAATTCTTTAATATTCTGCATAGAAAATTTTTTTTTAATCCTTAGAATTTTCCTACGTGTCTCTTTAAATTATGTAAATTTTCTAGAAGCTTCTGGAAACACTATAAACACTTGGAACATGACATTGTTTCACGTATAAAAGAACGAAAAAAAAAAATTCTTACAATTAATATAAAACGAAAGTTTTCATTTTTTATATATAGTGTTTTTTGTGTTTATAATGTTTGACATTTAAAAATAGGAGCTAGGTGATGTACTGGTTTATTAATCTGGATATTCAATGCTAATTGAAAGTCGATGCATTATTGTATTTTAATTTGGAAATTCCGGTAGTAAAAAATAAAAAGAGATGAAATAGTTTTTTAGAGTAATATTGGACCATGACTTTTCTCTAATCGCATTTTAATTTCATCTAGATAGATAAAATAAGTCTATATATGATTTCGACATGTAAATTGTTTGATATATAATCTGCGATTGTCATTGACACAGTGGTAAAGTAATTATTCGTGGTTACAGACTGATATGTGCATGTAGTGAAATGGACAGTTTGATTGTTGATTAGTTGGCGCGTCAAAGATTACTTCATTCGCATCGAGAGTCAATTTCTGAGAAGTTAGCGGTATACTTGAACGCCCCTGTAACACACGCCATACATAATATAACGGGAAAGCACTCACTTTTGCTGGTGTTCTTTGCGTGTGTGCCTCTACAGTGTACATAGTGAGGAAAAGAAAGGGAGAGGGCTCAGTGTGTGCGTTTATACACGCATTTTCCCTTTCTCTTATTGTCACAACTTTTTTTTCTTCACTCACTGATTAATTACTATCATCTGAAAATACATTTGATGAGCGCGAACACGAGAGAAAAACCAGTATCATTAGATATCTCGATTGATATATTGATATAATATATTTGCGTAATAGACCTTCGAATTGTGACCTCTTTTTGCGTAAATTCGCCATAGTTTTTCGAGATAGCCTCGAATGTGTCGAGACTTATGTTGTGTAGAGGACGCTTCTGTCTGTAGCTCGCGATCTTCATGATAATGCCGGTTAGTTGAAGGTCCTTGTGGCTCGGTCGCGATCCAGCCAAAATCAAGGCTGATGCCTCCTTCTCTTCTTCCTCCTCTGTACTTGTGGTTTCTTGTATTACATCTAGAATAAAAAATAATTAAGTTGCAACAAAAATTGGGTACGATTAATTGATACATATATTGAGTTCATGGAATAAAGTCAAAACAAAACGTTGCAAGTTGGCCTGGATGGCGGGAATAATTATATCATGAATATATAACGGGGATTCGAACTCGAGTTTGTTTTTGTCTGCGACAGATGAGAGTAAAACTTAATTCACTTCCTCGTGCGCATGATGCATCTGTATATCATAAGTATAACTAAAAATATCCATAAATTTTCTATTGGCATCGGCTTACAATGTATGTCTGATAGAAAAACAGTTATGGCGCCGACTCACCTCACTTTTAAACCTCGATAGAATGCTGCATACTCTCTAGGCCTACTTTGACGCCGTTGCATAAATGTCTTTTCCGGCCGATTAAGCCATTGACACCATTATAGCAATTCAGGACCATTTTTTTTTTACCTTCACATACGATATACTCTTAATTATTGTATTAGCGATTTTTTTTTTTTTTTACTATACTTCTGTGATTGACAATATTTACAATATGTATTTATAAGAGTGGTATAATGAAAAATTGACTATTTTTAGATATACTATAAATAAGTTATAGAAAGTTTCAGTTTAAAATATTGATTTTAGGGATCACCTATAAATTTCGAAAGTTTTCAACAACATTGATTTCGATATCTTAATTTTTCTATGACGTAAAATACTCACTTCATAAAATAAAAAAAAAAATGAATCAATTTCACGCTTTAATGTTGATAGTTACAAAAAGTCGTTTACAATTGTTTACAATGATATTTCAACCGTGTTTTTTTTTTTTTTTCGCAAATTTCAAAATTCGTAAGCTACCTTTAAAAAATGCTTGTATAATACGGATTAAATTTTTTTCAAAAAAGCTCAAGACCGAAAAACGCAAAAATAGTTGGTTTTTGCGCCACTCTAGTATTTATTTATAATTAAGAATTATTTTTTTCCAATTCTGTATAGGATATTCAAAATATTATTAATATTTTAACAAGTGTATATATTGTGTGTACGACTAGGTTTTTTTTTCTTTTTTGTTGTTTATTTACGTTTCCTATCTACGCGAGACCAATTGAGGCAAATAAACCGTTATAATTTTATGCTTTTTGTATGCAATCTATAAAACATGAGCGCGAGAAAGTTCCCACAGAAGATTCCAGACTAAAGAGATCGTGTTGTTTACGTTTGGGTGCTAAAATTAATTTTTATTCCAGATTTGTTGATAAAAAAATTTGGTTTTAAGTGAACATAAGATGCGATGGGGTAATCGGCCGGGATATCAAGCTGCTACCTGGTGACAGGACACACGGCAGTACATGTATATGTATATAAAAAGTCCCTCCCTGCCCATTCGGAATTATGTTGCTGCTATGCTGGCTGGCCTTGACCGAGACGATCGCTTCTCGTTGGTCGTTGCGTATGTGGTGTCATCGTTCGCTTATACACGATCGCCTCCGATTTTGGATACTAAATCATTGTCGTGTCAGGCCCATTCAATCACCCTCAACTTCCTGGACTCTGGAAAAAAAAGAAAATTTATTTCAATACGTATTATTTTTTGATTAACTGTATATATAATCAGTTGTGTTGTTTTTTTTTTATGATTATGTGCACTAAAATAGTATTTCCATCGAGTCAATCTGTGTGTGCGTGTATCTTGCATCATATCTCCACTTCATCCCTGTGGGCTTCGTTAAATATTTGACCATGTTCCATCCCAGAAGCCCTTAAAAATATTTTATTTCAAGATTCTTCAGTGTTTTCATCGTACGTTGGTCGTCGGATAGTCTACTTTTTAACTGTGGGCCTTGAAATCCCAATATTACATAATACCGTGGGACCCAATGCATTCCTAGACCGATAAAAATGTCATTTATTTATATTTATTTTTACTTTTTTTGGACCAAAACTCTCTGTATGTCTGGGTATAAAATTTATGTTATTCATGATCGCTTTTTTGTTTTTACGAATTTTTGGCGCTGATAAAAATTAGCAATTTAAAAAGATACGTTGGTATATATTGGGAAGCGAAGCCGATTTCAATCTCTTTTATTGATGCTCGTTTAATTCTGTGTATACGTCATGCAGCCATATTATTCTATACGTATGTAGCGGTACTTTTCTTTTGTTTCCGTGTAATCTTTGACGTCGTGTGCCATATGAAACCTTTATATATGTGTACACTAATTTAGGTATTTCGGTCGCGCACGTGCTGTACGAGGCAAAACAAAATTTTTTATCGAAAACGTAAAAGAGAAAATATATTTACTCACAGCATCCTATGTATATATAGTGTCAAATGAAATTTAAATGCGAATACAACTGTGATTGAGGAAGTCCCGGATTTTTGTATATACATGAAAAAAAATAAAAATAAAAATCTTGAAGGCCACCTACGCCGCAAATTTACCATTCAAAAATACAAGCATTTTTTTATCGATTGAATGATTTAGTATTTGCGTTTATCACTGTTTATATTAAGCAGTTTAATGCTCCTTCAATTACATAATTCATTTATACTATATCATCTAACATCCGTATTAACGTATAAATAAATAAATAAAGACACCAGGGGATAAAAATAAAATTGACTGAAAAAAAAATCAATTCATCAATTATTTTAGGTGAATAAAGCAAAAATTCAGATTATTAGGTGATAGAATAACAGCAGAAAATGTATATAGGAAAAATATTGCGTGAACAAATACAAATAAAAAAAAAACTGATAAATTATTCGTGTTTGAAAAGATATCGAACAAATACACACACATATACATTTATTGTTGCCATGACGAATTCGCCTCATCTCTCTTGTTTCCGGCGGACGTTTATTCTTACGTAAGCAGGAGAAAATCGTATTTCTCGATGTGACATTGAATTTGTAAGATATAAAAATAAAAAAATATTGACTCGTGATGGAAGAAAAAACTAAAGGTGATGCATTGGAGGCCCTTGATTGTCTGAATATCGAAGAGGTCAGTACAATCGTTGAGCAGGAAAAAATGCTAAACAACCTCAAGACAGAAACAGACCAATGTGACACAATAGCAGATGATAAAATTTATGAATTTAACAAGAAAAAACATGGAATAAGGTATAATATCGTTTTTTACATTTTTTTAAAATAATTAATTCAAACATTTACTCGGCAGAATGACCGAGAAGTTGATAAAAAATCTCTGTAAGGAGCAAAAATTGTATCAAACTCCTCACTTAAATAATGTCCTCTATCTTCATTACAAAGGATTTTCATTTATTGAAAATCTCGGGAAATACACTGGTCTGAAGTGTCTATGGCTGGAAAATAATGGCATTGAAGAAATTGCTAATCTCAATAATCAAATAGAATTAAGGTGTCTCTATTTGCATCATAATTTAATAGGAAAAATTGAGAATCTCGATGCTCTATTAAAACTCGATACAATAAATCTCTCTTATAATTTGATAAAAAAAATTGAAAACCTCAGTAAGTATAAAATAATTATTAAATACAAGCGAAAAAAACAAAAATTTTACTTTTTTTCAGGTTGTTTAAAAATTTTAAACACTCTCAATATCTCGCACAACTTGCTTAAATATCTAGAGGACATTGAACACTTGATATTTCTGGACTCATTATCAATTTTAGATATTTCTCACAATCAATTGGAATCTCCTGAAATATTAAAAGTAAGAAATAACCCGGTAAATCGTATTTTTAAACAGTAAACTAAAAAAAAAAAAAAACGAAATTTTTCTAGATATTTGGTAAAATGAAATCATTACGAGTTTTAACATTAATGGGAAACCCGGTAATTCGAGCAATAGAATCATATCGTAAAAATATGATTTTAAAATGTGTTGAATTAACTTATTTGGATAATCGTCCAGTTTTTGCAAAAGAGCGAGCATTAGCTGAAGCTTGGCAGAAAGATGGAATAACGGGTGAGATGGTAGAACGTGAAAAATGGCAAAAAATCGAACAGGACCAAATATATAAAAGTATTTCAAGTTTAATAAAAAATGATAAATGTGTAGAAGAGTTAGAGAGTGAAAATGATAGTGAGAGAATGCCGTCATCTGCCTCGGGGGATGATAGCAGTGATGGAGAAGTTGTTGTCGATAAAACTGGTTTGAAAAATCCGGAAAAATATCTGAAGCCAAGGCCATTAATTCAAGTCATTGATGCACCCAATGCGGAGAATTGAATGACTTGTATAGGCACACACTTGATAATAATCTGAAAACAAACATCGGAGAAAGCATTCAAAGCATTTGGACATTCAGTTTGCCCCTCTTATTCCACACACAAGCTTTCACTGTAGCCTCCACAAGTATTAAGATCAATCAGATAATTTAATTTTACAGCATCAGACACACAGGATTTCTGGATGTGTTATGCAACTGATACAGGTAGCAGAAAGGATGAGGCTTATTAAGTAATATATCATGATGTTTTTTAGACCTACATACATTTTTATTTTATTTTTTTTTACCATTTTTTATTTTCTTTATCCACATTCACATTATTAATTGTAAGATGATGGCAATGAATGTAGTACGATGAACTTATGAACATACTTATTTTTTATTTATTCGCCCTGTCCTTGTAACTAATTTAATCGCCCATTATATATTGACGAGCATTTTTGTGTGTGTTGAGATAAATTCTTTTCTCTTGAAAAAAAAAAAAAAAAAAACATCGCACAGATCTTATAGATTAATATTAAAATTGACATAAACTATAGACAAACATTCGCCATTGGACCATTATTAATATTTAAAAACTTCACTTTCAAAACTGAATCGTTCGTTATAATTTTCTTTTCTTTTTCATCTTCTAATTACACATATATATCACTTAACTAAACATTTCTCATCATTAATCATATTTCATTTGTGCTTTTGTTTGTGTGTCTTGTGTGTTTAGTGTAGATGTATTGATTGTTATTTCTGTCTAGACTTGATTTAATTATACTTTAAATTCGAGATACGCGAAAACATACATTTACGTATACACGTTTGTGTCTTTGGTTTGTCATTTACGACATGAAAATAAAAAAAAAAAAAAACAAAAAAACAAAAACAAAAAAAAGTAAAAAATTTTATTTCACATCCACTCGTAGATTATTTTATTATTATAATTTTTTTTTAAATAAAAAATAATAATTATCAGCAAGTATATTAATTAATGAAATAAAATAAATTAGAAAGCAAGCAGATTCCGTATCAAATCCTTGAAAAATCTACGAAGAATTTCATAATATTAAATGCATAAATTAATCACATGATATATAAAGCGAGAGAAATAAATTCTATATAGATAAAATGATAAATAGTATTACAATTAATATTATTATTATTATTTTTTTGGGGTATTCTCGTTTTCATATTGATATAACCCCATTTTATATATATTTTAATTTTTTTTTTTTTTTTAAGGTTTAATGGTATATAAAAAATTGTTGAATAACAGTAAAGACACGTGTCCTCCATTTTTAAATATACACATTATTTTATTTATGAATTATTTGTTTTATTTATTTATTTATTTTTTCATCTTTTCACCACGGCTCAATAATTATATACCTCATCGGGCCTGTCGCCATTTGTTTATTCAATTAATGTTATATAGTCATTCGTTTGCATGTGTTTTTCTACGAGTAAGAAATATGCAGTGGATTATTTTTTAATTTTTTTTTTTTTGTTTTTCAGTAACTCGAAAGAGGCAGTTGTTGTGTTGACATCGTCTTGAACGTTATTTACGTTATTTGATCGGATTAAAAAGGCAAAATTCATATATATGATGAATGAGTGATTTAATTAATTAAATAATGTCATTGTTATGTGTATGCTGTTGAAATAGGACCCAAAATAATTCAAATTGTTCCCCGTTGTTTTTTTGTTTTATTTATTAATTTTTTTTTTTTTTTT
>MVJL01004630.1:0-103201 GCA_002156465.1 Macrocentrus cingulum
TTGATTTTCTATTTTTTAGGGGTGTTCCACCGGCGTCTTTTTCCACATGAGGCTCTATTTCCCTATGTTCTCCACTAAGACACCTAGTACAGTCGAGCGTCATTCGATAAAAAGCCCTAAAAGACGGAGAAATAATTAAAATAACCTAAAAAATGCCACTCGGCAGCCAAACTAGAAGTATCTTTCTTTTGGAAATGTCCTTTTTTCAAAACAAATGCACCAGCGAAATTTCACTGAATCATTTAGTCGGATATAATTGAATATTGTAGACTAGCAAAACATATTGACATGAAAATTACAGCTCATTTACAAACTTTATATTACGATGATCTGATCTGATTGGTAGATAAAAAAAAAATTTTTGAACAATTCCAACGTCTTAAAAAAATTTTGAACTGTTGATGAGCAATTTCAAAAGAAATTATGTATATACAGTAGAACTAATTAATCTAAAATGAATAAGAAAAAATGAGATTTAATCTTGCAATTTTCCACGGTATATCGCGCTCGGATAATTTGGTTAGTTTAGGAGTATCGTAAATTTTTTTATCGTCTTGTTATGTAATCATTAAAATTTTTATCGTTTGTTTAACAGATTTCACAATTTTTTCGGAAATCTTATAATGTATAGCAAAACTGCTTGCTCATTCTTAAACTCTTTAATTATTTTAACATTTTTAAAAATATTCAATCAAATTTAATTTCATAATTTTATTCGTTATTCTTTTTTTTTTAGACTCATCCTAAAAACGTCGATATCCATTTAGATTCATCTGCCAACTAATCCTTCCATCACATGGATTGAAAATATACAAGTGACCTGAATACCAAGAGGAAAGAGAATTTGGATGAGAGTATGTTAGCAGAACTAGGGTAGGAAAATGGCGACAATGGTGGATAAAAAGGTTGAGCGGAGGAGAGTAGGGCACTTGGAATTTTATTAGGTAGTTTCTCCACCTCTCTGTTAATCTAAAAATATATATACATATAATCCAGTGTACAGGGCAAGCTCAGAGAGAATGGATATATAGAGATGAAAAGGCTTTGGCAGCCAATAGCTCAGAGTGCGACTTACTCCTGATCCTTCCTTTATATTCTCTGAATTTAAATAATGGAATCTGCGCTAATTTGCCGCCAGGGGCTGCCAACGCTTTAAACCGACAGCGCGCGGTATCAACATCGCGTCGTCTTTCATAAAAGTTTACCTCTCTCAAAAAAAGACTGAAAAACTAGACTTCTCATTTCTTCGACATCACAACGTCACACTAATCTTGCCTCTGCTTATATATAAATATATTTTCTTGGAAAATAAACTCTACTGTATTACTCGACTGGTACTTCTTCATCGTCTGCCATGACGGCTACTGTACGGATGGTGCTAGTGAAATAATAGCCACGGCCGTAAAAATGAAATTTTTATTGCCACCGTTTACGTGAGAGAACCAGCGACTGAAGTGATGTGTAGCGATAGAAGTTGGCTTTCAAAGCCTCTTGAATTTGCCCGTCGCTTCTGCTACGTCTAATTTTTCCTACTACTACTTTTGTCGGCCAGAAAACTAATCATTTTTCCCACTCGTGGCACAGCAGGTCGCGCGGAAATCATCCCTACTTTATTTAACAATGTCTTACCCACTGCTACACCCATTTTCAAGCACTCGCTCGCTCTCGTATACACCCTAGCAATATTTTATCCGTCGCGATTTTATTGGTTTTTCTTTCTACTCGGCGCCATTAATTGTGACCTAATCAAGCAGAAGAGAAAGGTTTTGTTTGCGACAGAAAATTCATCTTTAATGTTCCTACTGTTTTACTTTCTTTCAGATGTCTATACGTGCTGATGGCAATCAATTTATTGTTTGAACACTCTCAAACCACTTGCCCCTTTTGCAATTAGCACTCTCAGAGGTTATTCAAGTGGAATTTCTCCGTGAAATCGTGTTAAGTATTTCTCTGCTTCGATTATTTTATGCCACTTTGAGTAAAACAAATTTCTATATTACGATTTTCGCATATTATTTTAATATTTTTCTGATATTTTCTTGTCATAGGTGCATTTGTCAAACGCGCGAATGAAAACATCAATTAATTTCTTCACACGGTGTGTAGAAGTATCTTAACTACCTTACAAACTTTCCCACTAATTCTGGATTTACTGTGGCGCGACTCTAGATTGTTTCCACACCTGCTATAAGCCCAATGGTATCAGCTACACTTAAGTCTAGCCAGGTCGACGGCCACAAATGGCTGATTACCTGCACGCACTCACATTTGCTGCTTAACCCTGAATTCCCCTAGCAGCAAATGGAAAATGAACAAATAGTCAACCGTCTTCCGAATTGATAAGCAATCTCTGTAAGCTCTTAAAGTGTTTTTCTCCTCACAAGATCAATATCTATGTACTATTGTTGATGGCCAATATTCTTTAGAGATGAAAAAACCATAAAAAAATACGAAAAAACGAGTTCCAATGTATATCCGAGCCTTCTTCGTGTAATTTTAATGAAAAGAGCTCACCTAGCCTGCGGCAATACGAGTTTTAACGAGGTTGTCAGTCATTTAAAGAGCATTTTTAAAAGCTCACTGTTTTCTAAGACATTATTTGTGTAGGCAAGTTTAATTTCTATCAAATTAGAGTATTTTAATTAGTTTCTTGAGAGTGCAAAGGTGAGTTAACTCATTAAGGTTTAAAAAAAAATCTACTTTTTTTAATGGTCTTAGAGCTCAACACATGAAAGATTTCTAACTTGACTTCATCAAAATTACTATTAGATTTTGATAGCAGTAGCATTGCTATTTGCAATGGTATGCTGCACATTAGTCGATGATGCACGTAGTAAAGCGAAGAGGCTTTTGCCTAAATTGGAGATTCGTGTACGCGACTCAGTGAGCCGCGATTCGAAATTCAAATGTATTTACCCTTAGCTCGAGAGCCCAGTTAGCGCCTCGTTCGCGCCCCTTCACCCTATTCTCCATCGCACCGTCAAGTCGGCTCTTCACCTATCTCACCCACGACTCCCATTAGATAAAAGCTAATCTTCTATTTAGTATTTTCTCATTTGCGAGGCATGAGGTTGATTAAAACACAAAATATCTTCCCTTTTACACCTACATGACAAAAAATATTTGTATAAAAATTTTTGATTTTTAAAATTCAATTTATACCCTAAATTCGCTATAAGCTATTAAAAAAAAAACTCATTAAATTAATTTAATATAATTTATATGTAAAATAATTTTTTATTCGTTAAAATAAATTTTTTAGTGAATTTATCATCATCGTCAATTCGAGTTCTGAGAATAGATCATCATCAAATTTTTACAATTTCCTTTCTATCTGCATATATATTCTACATATATACGAAGATTTTATTGGAAACATGCCATATGACTTGAGATAGTTTAATAAGCACAAAATTATCATTCGAATTATTGAAAATATCGTGAGATTAATTTAATTGGTTGAATATTTAATTTCATTCTGAATAAGAAATACCTCAGATATAGATGAGTTATAATTATAAGATGTTCCATCGTTTCTAGATTTAGATTATTTATTCTATTTATATTTGAAACTTAAATTTATACTTGAAATTTTTTTTTATTTCGATCTGACGAATTTTTTCACATAAATTTGACACATCCTGAGAATAAAATTAACGAAAACTTCCAGTAAAATGTTAAATTTATGCACTCATTTAGATATTCAATTTATTCACTTTGGACTTACTAAAGCGGCGTTCAATTTTATTTTTAAATAAAATCGATTAAAATAGTGTTTTTATAAATTTTGAAAATTTACAATGAGTAGATCGTTTTTTTTTTATAGCCTAAATTCAAGCATTGTTATTCATTACATGCCCGCCAATCAGCCTGTCGATAACGTCAATGGGATTTTCGAGTAGAAAATTAAAAAAAAAAAAAGACTTTTAAGACGAGGTATTCTCTCTAATATAAATTCTCGATGATTGGCTATTTATTCAGCATGCATACACACACATGCATTGATTATTAGCGCGGGAAATGACTCACGTATAATTACATACGTCAAAATGTGCACCAATTTGTCCGTACATAATTATACAATTCCAACTGACGATTTAATTTTTATTTTAATTATTATTTATCAACTAGTTAAAATTCTACTGGGCTATTGGAGAGGGAAATTAGGGTAAAGAGTAAGATTAAAAAAATTACTTAAATTTCGTAATCAACGTGCTGACTCTTTCGCGACAATGTTCTTTCCAGCTTCTCAGTTCAATTTCTATGATAAGCAATCATACAGCCTTTGAACATTTTCTCAGAGCTTGGCCTCTCTCCATCTTGGATAATTATTCTAGCAAATTGGCCTCTGCTAGACGAACCTTAGCTCAATGTATATCAACTATTTACCCCGGTAATTCCCCGGCTTTCAAGTATTTCAAACGCTACTGGCGTTGTCAAGGATTCTGACTTGTGATCCTTATTTGTGCAGCACTTTATTTGTTTTCTATTGACGACGCGGCTCAATCGTGAAATTCTCGTAATCATGTTGCCAGTTTACTACGACAATAAGTAGTAGATATACTAGTACAAAACGTGATTCTCAACAGTTCTTCGTACAGATATCTAAAAATCTTTATTTATCCCAACAAAACGAATACTCATAATTTATTAGACCTGATGATGTTAATTTAATTTCAACAAGGAAAATATTTTATAAACTACTGTTAAGTAAATAATTTCTATATTCAAGTATTTATTTAATTAAATTCACTGAGTAATTATTTTTTTTGTTTTTTAAAATTTCTAAAATTAAATTCATTTATTGATAAATTTTTCTCTCAGGCTTTAGAATCATAAAATTTCATTACTCTTTTTCTCAAATATTTTTCAAAGACAGTAATTACGCTAATTAAAAATTATATTTTACTTGTAAAAAATTTTTATATACCACCCTCTAAATGAGAATATTGTCATTAGTTGTAAAATTTATCCTAACTCTGATAACACACGAAAATGCTCAGCTATTCATCCACAGCGCTGAAGAAATGAAGCGTGGAATGAGTTTTTTTCATCAAAATCACGCTACGAGTGAGAAAAAAAAAACAAATTGAAACAAAAAAATCTAGAGTGAGTTTTTTCCCCCGATTTTTTTTTTTTCAAGTTTATCGTATAACTACAACGTCGAAGACATCTTGAAACTCTACTATGAACTGTGTGTTGTGGTTTACTTTGAAATTTCGCGAGTGTGGAAAGGAGAAACCTGGCGAAGGTTAAGATGTAACTGTTGGACTTTACGTAGCGATTTGCCCCGTGGGAAATCAGACTTTCTTTCATCGTTAGAGAATGCCTGGTACAAGCAGTTTGTACTTGAGCTGGGGTTGGAAATACCTCCCCGTACCGTTCGGTCGAAGGAAAATGTGAACATTGTACTTCAGGTGCATTCAACTGAGATTTTTTTCTTATTTGCGATATAAGTTTATGTTTTTTTCTCTATTTTTTTATCGCATATATTTGCAATTTACTTTTATCTAAAATTAATTCCATCATGTGCTTTATATAATTCTGTATATAATTTTTTTAAGTATTTAAACACATAGTAGTTGGCGGTTGCAAAATTACTTTTCTTTTATATATAATTCGTTGCTTGAAAAAATGCAATTAGAGCCGCGAGATAAATGGTGACCGGAAACTGAGGAGACGATTCTATTTGTCTCGTGAGCGCGTCCTTTCTCAACATCTCGTGTATTGTTCGTGTCTCCACACTTTTCTCCCACTCTCACACTTCATTTTCCTCAAAAAAAAAAAAAAAAAAAATTCAGGTCGATTGTAGAAACTTCCGGGGATTAAAAAAAAAATATACATATACATATGATGAATAAAAGCATCGCAAAAAAGTAGAACGAAATTATAATTACATAATTTTTTTTTTTTCAGTGAAAAAAATCGGAAAATCTTCCTTTTAGCGCATGATTGCGATAATAAAAATTAAAAGTTGATATTTTGGTATCTATAAATAGCTAGGGAGTAGTTGAATGGATTTTAGAGTAGTACATCTATAGCACAATCAGGGAATTACATAAAAAATACTATCTACAATTTGGCCAACAGCCCATCTATTTGTATTTTATATTTACCCACCTGAGGGAAAAATATAAAAAAAATGCAGATACATTAGTATAGAAATTCGGTCACTTTTTATCATCATATTTCATTTTTTTGTATTCATAGAATCAATAGGAAGCAATTAATGTTAATTTTCATCAAGTATCATCAATCAGTTATACAAAAAAAAATATATCTACGTGCGTAAATCCAAAAAATACTAATGAATCACTCGAAAATAATTTAATAACCTAATTGAAAAATTATTTATATTAGCTATGCAGCGTTTATTCATTAATGGTTAGTATGCACTTTCATTCCATGATGTATTATATCATGTATCAAGTAAATAATATGTATAAATTATTAACTAAAGTGAAATATGAATTCTGTATCGTGGATTTCATCAATTTGTAACGATAGTTGATTGTGAGTAATTCAAATTCACATATCGACTATATTTATAATTTAAACCAGAAATTCGCTTGGAAAAATAAAAATTTAATTTGACTTTCTTAAAAAATGCAATCACTAAATTTTTTTCTTTTCGTATTATCACATACGCGGAAAAATTCAATTTAATGACTGTTGTTTATTTTTCATTGTCTGCCTCAATTGATCGAACGAATTGCAATAAAATTTTTCTTTAACAAGAAAAAAAATTGATTATAAAAACAAAAATACATGAGGGCTTAATTAAAGAGCAATTGTATTAAATGCTGAAGGTATAGTGGAATGCGTGTGTTATAAAAATTCAGTAACATACCGAGATATTTTATTCAATGCGTATAAAACCAACAGATATATATCCCAAGCTCACAAATTCTGTGCATATCCCTCTGTCGTCATTCCATGTACTGCAAACACACGACGCGAGGACATAAAACCCTCCTCCCTCAGTCCAATAATGCGCACGTTGAAACTGGATCAGCATCTATCCCTCATATTTGCCGGCGTTTTTGCTCGTTTCATTTTTCTCTTTATACTTTTCACTCTACCCGGTATTGCAGCATTGGGCAACATCAAATTACCGTGTTAACGAGGATAATACACAACATATATGAAACTACTGCTAGAAAATTGTTGTTCCAATCAAGAAAATGATTTTTTCTGCTTTAACATTTTGCTATAAAATTTTCCCATATTTAAATTCAATTTATATCCACAGTGGGAATTTTTTTCCCCAGCAAAATATAAGTCTAAAAATTATTATTGTATAACTACAAAAAAAAAATTGAGGTGAAATAATTTTAAATGAAGAGTGGGAAAAAAATTTGTTTCCAGTTTTCTTTGATGATTTTCCGCACCTCCGATGCGGATCATTGACGTATGTAAACAAATTGCGGTCAACTGACGCGTTTGAATGTCATTTGCCATTCGTTTAGGCCGCATCCGAGTGACGCTCTATCGTGGAGTGCAATCTCTACTACACCGGTGTATACACATTCACTACATGTATTCTCTTCACTCGGCAATTTCAATTCCAACGGTCTAATCTCAAGCCAATAACATTAGAATTTCTAGATCCAACATCACGCCGGGGTAGATTCTGGTTGGAAACTATATCCAATTCGTAATTTACAAAGTTTACCAAAACTCGTGAAATGTTGTTATACAAAACTTCCAGGTCATTAAATGCTTCAATATACAGTATATTATAGCTGCTGCAATCTGATATAATAGTACAGTGTAGTAGAAAAAAAAAACATTATTTTAATCTAAAAAATTATGAAAAAATCATAAAAAAAAATTAATTACACTTTGAAAAAAAAAAAAACAAAAAATCTATATAAATATGTATATTCTTTATAAAAAACCCCATTGTAAATTTTACTACCGCCTCGCGTCGTTTTTAATACCATCAAATCGCAAATTCATGTGAAATATAGTCATATAATCTATGATATTATTTTTTTCAGAGCTATGAATAAAAAACAAAGAAACTCAGCAACACCATAACGTCGTTTATAGCTATTAACTATAAAAACACTTTGTAAAATAAGTAATTCGCCCAGCGAAGTGGGCGTACATATGCCAGTACTTCATAAAGTACGTGTTTCAAACCTTCATTTACTACACCCTATAATACTCTACTCATACACATCATAAAATGATTGAACAATCATACTCAAATAAATATTATTGACTTTTTGCTCAATTTTCTTAAGGTAATGAGAGAAGTTTTTCATCATCATTTTATACTTATTAAATATGGATGAAAACATCTCATCAACCACATGTGGAGATGTTTTTTTTTGGAAGAGAGAAATTTTTTTATAAGAGTTTTCAAGCTATGGAACGGAAAAAATCTAAACCAGCTGCGGTTTATTTCTATCAACTAAAGGTCATTTTTTGACGGGTCAGAGGGCGTGGAAAGGGGATGATACAAGAGACACAGCCACGATAACGCGCTCTGGCAACGTAGAGAGGCAGCGCGTTGACTTGCTCATGAATAAAACGACCAGAAAAAATCTAATTTTCAAATGTTTAAGTCAAACAAGCGTAGGTACGCTTCTACCTTATTCTTACTGAATTAATTGCATCGAGAAACAGCACGAAATACTTTACTAGCAATATATTGCTCAGTTTATCTTCAATAAACACTAATTTTTTATGAAATTTCATTACAGCTAGGTATATAGGTTTACTTGACTCACCGAAACGTCGAAAACTCAGTTACAGTGATGGATCGATGTCAGCATTCCATATTTTGGCAGCATTTAGTTCAATTAATTCACTTCAAGGATGTATTTCCTTGGTAACAGTTCCCCAACGAGTAGCACTCCACCTGTAACGTCAATTTTCAATTTTTTAGTCACAAAAATGTACAAATGCTGTTGAAAAATATGCTGGAAATATTTACCTTTTTCTGCAGATAGTCACGATATTTGTTGCAAAAAATATCTTTGATTTTTTTTATTGCAACTGAGCTGATGTTTGATCGATTAGATTCAAGGTCGAGCTCGCAACGACCACGAAAATATCAGCTATTAACCTTGAGACTGCAAAAAATCTGCACAAATGTCTCGTAAAATATGTCTCAACCTCAACGACGTGCTTGAGGCACACTTTTACAACGATATCAAGATGGGAATTTGACTTGAAATGCTTCCCACGAGAGTCAATGTCACAGCACAGAACACACACACATCACACTTTTTCACTCTGAATTATGTTTTTTGTATCTAAATCATCTATCAGTAAAATCTAGTCACATTTTTGTTGTTCAAACTGTCTCGAATATCACTTACAGGTCCATAGAAACGACTCGAAAAATCGCGACGTGACAATGCATTTTTTCAGGTTGATTTTGCCATGCCAGGCTCGAGTGAGTTATCCCACACGTTATTATTCGTATGAACTAGCTTCCAATCAACTTTATATGCACTTTGGAGTACGATTTATTAGTATTAGTTAAGTAATATACTCGAATACCTGAGCAACTCGTTCCTTGGCGCGATATAATAAAACATGAAACGTGAAAAATAAGATGACGAAGTCTGTTGCAAGTCTAAACTTGTCTACGAGAAAGGGGAGAGAGATTTACATATCTACTTTATCTATTTTCTGAACCCAAGATACAGCAGAGCAAGAAATGACGATATGTTACCGACTAAAATTTACCTTTTGCGCGCGTTTTCATGAGAAGTTCTGCATTACCAACGCTGGAATTTACCGCGCGAGAAAAAAATCAAATAGACGGCGTCGCAATCTCCCCCAGTCAATATGGCCGCCTTGAGACTGACCAGTGTCATGGCGATGTGTTTGTCACTTTTCTAACAATTGTCTTTTTATACCTTTTTCATGTGTTTTTATAGTTATTCACAGTGTGCTCGGACATTATTGAACAGTTGCCTATGTTATTTAGTCGTGGATTAATGTATTTGTGTAGGAAGTGCGGTTAATTTTCGTGTACGTGACTGCATTGGTGAGTGTTGCATTTGTCAATTGGTTTACGAGTGTTGGTTGTTTATACATCTTTTCTATTTTCGAATTCAAAACGTTTCCATGGTAACGAAATAATGTTTGGTGCATTGTGTTTTTTTTTGAAAAGTGATTATTTGCACATGATTCATTCGGCAGACTTGGATAATTTTATTTGATTAAATATTGCACGACAGATAACATGAGAGATTTCTCTCACTCACTCTTCCTTTCGCCCTTTCTCCATCCTACTCGATTTGTCAGCCTCGTGGTCCTCCGCCCCCGCAATTGCGATAACCCTCTGATTGTGACGAAACTGGTTTTTTTTTTTATTTTCGTGCAAGTATCAAAAGGGCAAACGCTATCAATTTTCATGTTTGGATACAAAAAAGTGGGTGATAGACAGTAAAGATTTATCGACCGACAGTCTCGCTCGCTCGCTATTTTTATAGAAAAACATACTCAGTAACGTTTATTGGTGATAAATTTGACCGTTAATACAAATACAACCGACCATGTTTATTGCTGTGACAGCTGGCTCACATCGGAATATATAACCCAGCTGGTTTAATATTATTTGACCGACCGTAAGCGTCGTTTGTGCACTGTTAGGTACTTTTAATTAATTTAAACCCTGTAAAACACTCATTAATAGTTTCTTAATAAATTTTTCAAGGTTTTTTTTCCATAAAGTATACAGTGTTATGGTTTTTAGAATTAAATTTCTATGACTATCAACACATATAACCTGAAAAAAAAATTATCAACTCTATTTATGTCTTGGAATAATTTTTTTTTCACCTAAAAACTGTGTCAATTATTGTTACATGATTTTCTGGACAATAAATGAACTAAATATTTTGAATAAATTGTAATTATTGAAAATTATTGTGATTAATTGTTGGAAAAAAATAATTTTGTAGAATTTTAGGTCGAAAATTTATTGAGAGACTTATTATACGATTAAAAGATTGAATTATAAAGTGTAAAATAATTTTACTAATGAAAAAACGTTTCTTTTTTGTTACAGGAGATATTGGACAACATTTTCGACATAGATAAAATTATTTCAGGTCAGTGGCAGCATGTGAATTTGTTAAAGTGTGATTTTCTTCATGTTTATTTACACACAATGCTGTAATTAATTCAACAAATCGGTTAAAAGTGTTTGAATAATTTTTTTAGATAGATGTATTTGTAAGTTAGATACATGAAATGAATTTTATGAATTTAAACTTGACTTTGGAGAATATTTGAGATTGAATTTCATAACGAGTTGTTGAATTATATAAAAATGTACACATCTTTTTTTTTTTTTTTTGTGATATTTACACAGCTATAGAAAATCGCACATTTAATACTATAAAATCTAATATTACTTATGCATGGATATATTTTTTTCTTTTTATTAATTTTACTTCAGACATAGGAAGTAGATGTCTGTAGATACATGTTGTTAGTCTAAATAATCTATTACTCTGTGCTCTTTAATATTTTAAAAGCAAATAGTAATTAGCCATTAACTTTTGTTATTTCTCAAGTGTTAAAATTTTTATAATTCTTACACTGCACTTTTATCACGATAATTTATATAGAGCGACGAAAAATACTTTTACTTCTACCGTGATTGTTAAAATTCCATGTTTACTTTTCTATATTTTAGGATGAAATTATTAATAGATATCTAAGATGACTTTTATCAACGCGAAGCATTGCTTATGAGTGAACGTATATACGAAACTTTTGATTTATTATTCTGTGGCAAGTCTGCGGAAAAAAACTAAGGGCAATTTTCGATTTAAATTAAGTCAGATATTACTTTGTTTTTCACAAACACTTGATTGATTTTTACATTTTTTTATAACTTTTTTTCTCTCTAAATGTTTGTTTTAGATAAAAAAAATTGGGATCAAATTAAATATTTTTTTCAGTGCTTTAAATGCGTACGCGAAATAGTTTAGAATTTGCAAAAATAAGAGTGATGTTATAGTATCTTCCTTTTGCTTAAATCTCTTTGAAATCTGTCTCTGAACAATGCACAGTCTTTCACAAATGCATGAATGTGCCCACAGTAAATTTTTTTTTTTTGGACATCCATACGGATTATTTTACATTCTATAAAAAATAACGTCTGTCTGAGAATTTTAAGCATGTCAAATTTACTTTGAAAAAAAAAAATAATAAATAAATAAGTAAATAAATAAAATTGTTTGTGATGCATTTTAATAGCTCCAAAAAAAGTCACGAGTAATAAAAATTTTTTTATTCAATAAAAATGATTTAAAAAAATCTATCCAGCCGTCATCTCGTGTTTTTATCACAGAGTAAAATAATAAATAATTTTTTTTCGCGTCTTCATTTTGTAAATATACTCATCTCAATATTTTTTTTTATTGTTTTTGTCATATGAAAATTAATGAGATTTTTATTTGATGTTTTACTTGATTCATTACTTGCTCTTATTTCAATAACTTTACCATCTCAATTATTGCTTCCTGTTTATTTGTATGCACGTGCCTTAAATCTCTCGGCCATGACTTTTTATCATCGCCCTAATTTCATCACTTTAATCAAGCTTCCTATAGAGAGCAGTAAATAAAAGAGTATTCCAAGTTATTTGCTCTTGATTATTATTGAAAATATTAATGCAACATTTTTTTCACGTTCGTTTCCAACTTGAGAAAATTATTTAAATGCTTTTAAACAAAACAAAAATGTTGAAAATGATTTTTTTTTTTTAATTTTCAATTGGTTAAAAAACTGAATTATTATTTAAAACTACTTTTTCATGAATTTTTTTTTTCAAAAACACTCGTGATATTTCATTTAAAAAATATTAAATTCTTCGAAATAACAATTAAAAACATTTACTATGCAACAATGTGTTGTCTAGACTGTTTATATTAAATCTGTAACACTTGATTAATAATGTTGTAAATGGTGGATATCTTTTTCTTTTTAAATATTAAAGATAACTAGAGTAGTATTTGAGAAGTTTGGAGAGGGTATATTAAAAATAAAATAACAAACCCTCCTGTTTTACCGACCTATGGCTCTTACCAACTGTAGAGTCTGCTTTACCCTTCCAGATACCCTAGAAAATAACTGTTATCAGTCACATGATCGTACTCTGGAGTTTATAAACTATTATACCGACCCATAATGTTGCCGGTAGATAAATATGTACCGCAAGCTAAGCATTTTAGCTGTCGGTAAAAAATTTCTGGAATCCACCCCCTCAAATCCACTGATATTGTGCAGTTGTTGATATTATTTCGTATCTACAGCTGTTCGAATCTCTCCACCGTTTCTATGAATTTTTTTTTATAATTCTTGTTGCGAATTATTTTATCTGCGTTCGATTTCTGCAAAAAAAAAAAAAATACGAGTTATTGATATAGGATTATCGTTTTTTATTTCTAAAAAAAAGTTTTCTCGACTTTTACCATCAAAAAGTTTTGTAATTTAACCGTCAAGTATCAACTTTATTTCATCCATTCGTTTTATTTAATTAAAAAATTAAATGATATCAAATTTTTTATTCTGATACGTTTTTTTTTGCTATTTAAGAAATAAATGATAAAATAATAGTTAGGCATTTTATAACATTTTATAAAATACCAAAAAAAAAAAGCAGGGGGAAAAAATTACTTTGCGTCATTCGATTAATTACATTTCAAATATAAACCTCACTATTTGTTCAATGGAAATGTAATTTTCGTATTCCACACAGTGGAGAGAAGTAAAATTGAATAAACTTGACACGCAAGCAAGCACTCCAATCAACATGATTAACGATAATATTTGGTTTCAATCCAATTTCAATTGTTTAAAATATATGTGTAGAATAATTCACATGTGAATTTTTAAATACAAAGCCAAAAATTCAATACTCTAGAGTAATTTAAATCTATTTATTGTATACACGGTACTTGCTGTGAGTTTTTATTCATAAATATGAGACTATCATTAATTAGAAAAACACAAAGAGCATTACTGTATATGTAGTAGCAAGCAGGGCGGAGACTAACTAACCGCAGAGCGTCTTTTTTATTTATTCCATTTTCACATTGCAACGAGACTCTCTCGTCGTTCATTAGACTCCAACCAAAGTAAACTGCAGTAATTTTTTTTTTCGACATTTTCTTCGTGCGTTCTTCAAATTAAAAAATATTTTTCTAATTACATATACAAATGACTGGACTGTCAAATAGCATAGATTGTTGTTCCTAACATAAAAATCCCTAAAAATACAACAAAAGACCGTAAAGACTAGTAAAAAATTTTTTTTAATTGAAAATAGACTAAATTTCTAAGTGTAGAAATTATGCAGTAATATTTTATCAGTGGATGATAATTAATATCAGTATATTATTTTGAAAAATACATATATTTATATATTTAAAAAATTCGTAATAGACAAAATATTATTTCCACGCAATAAATAATGATTCGTAATCAATATCTCTTGATGTAAAAGGATAAAAGAAAACGTTTATTTGATTGCCGTGAAATTAGATACAATTTTCTAGGGTGGTGAGCGTTAAAACACTTTGCTAAGTTCATCAATCGAATAATAAAGACACGTCAATCGATCTGAGATAATTACAGAAATTTATCTGAAACTTACAAATAACGATCTAGTGAACCAACATAAATAATAGAATCATTTTTTACAATTACTTTGTAATAATTATTTTTTTATAAGAATTTAACATTAAAATACAGACATTAATTGAATTATTTAATGATATTTCTTAAAGCATTTTATCTCAGATAGAAAAATAATTTAAAAAAATGTAATTTTATCCAATTTACATAACTACACGTCCGTAGATAAAATTTCAAAGCATCTTAATTTATTTATAGATTTTTCCTTGTGTAATTTATTCGTTAAATAAGCTCATAACACGTGAATGCCTGATGCGAAAGAACAGGAAAAAAAAAAATTAAGCCCCGTTGAGAAAAGCTCATTTAATGTTTATCCAGAGAATAATTAGCAGAGCTACGTTATCACACGTCCGGTCGTACGGTCGAGGACCGCACAACGACAGTGACATCACAGCTCGTAAACATACACTCCCAAACAAATCTGCGATATTGACCCTCTGTTAATTTCCTAGTTTATATAAATCCCCGCAAATTTACTCGTGAACTATTAAATCAACCTTTGTCTGGTGTTTAATAAAGCACAGAAATTAGTTGAGGAAAAAAAAACAATCTCTCTCTCTCTGTATATATACATACAGTCTTCCAGCATGTTTGGAAATCACTTGAAATAACAATCACGTCTTCCCTGGTAAAATATATACAATCATCTCATCAGTTTTCGTTGTAAGTTCTTCTCGGGTTTATTAAGGGTCAGGGTGTTCATATAATTACGTAATGTCTGCGGCAACTAGAACCCAAATAAACACGTTCGTGTGTGTAGATTCGTCCGTCAAACTTGGTGCAGATGATATTCCATGCCGACTATAGTGGTAATATAGCTTGACATAGACATCCAGTCTCGGGTATATAAATTTAGAATGTATTTGTACATGAATTATACCTGCAGCGTGAAGTATGAGCGATATCACAACGCCTCTAACTATATATAGTATGTAACTTGAAGTACCTTCTCTGCTTCGTTGCTCTATACCGCATCTTGGGTGTGTGCAGCACTTCAAAGCTTTCTTACATTCCTCCCTTGAAGCTTGCGACATGCCGTGGCCAATTAATTAAGCGGCATGTTTGCAAAAGGGTTTGTGAAGAATATTTCTACTAAATAACAATAACGGCTCAAGTACAAAAATATTATAACATCAGACGTTTTTAATTAATCTTTTCAAAAGTTTTTTAATGAAATGTCAAGAATCACGTTAATAATCTTGAAATATATCAGAAAATATTTAATATTAAAGTTTTTCACTATATAGCTTTTTTCTATTTTAAAAGTACTTCAAAAATTTATTGAAATTAAATCCAGAAATGAAAGCGAAATTTATTATTATTTATAATCGCGTTTATTTTCAGATAGATTAAAGTTTTATATTAATATATCCATAATGCTATAGGAAAATTATTATTTAGTTGGATAAACTAGTGTAATTATGCATGATATGAATCATATTTTACGCTACTAAATTTTATAATAACCTAAACTGAACTATTGCTGTCATTTCACTGAATGGAATGGGTCTTGGACGTATGTATGTGTGACCTCTATACAATGCCGATATTTGCGTTTAGTCTGCCTGTATAACGCACTCGAGGGATAATTACATATTGACTGCGGTTTCCAGTATATTTCTTCCACTGCGGCAAACCGAGCATTAATGAATTACTCGACAATGACTAATCAAGCTTTTACACACGATTCTAAATCGAGATAGTCATTGATTTTAACCGCCCTTCCCCAATGGCTATATGCCATATCTCGTATACAATGTATAATATATATCAGTATTTAGATATCTTTGAATTTTAGATCGTTTGGGATATTTGATCGTTATAAAAGCTCAAGTGTGTTTTCGGTTGTAGAGGTGTTGCATAATTTTCAAATTAGAAGCAGATGTCCGATCAGAGCTTATAGGTACGTTGCGCACGTTTATATAGCAACTCGCGGGGCAAGCGCACCCCTACGACTCCCAGAACGGGTGAGACATACCGCAAAAGGGTGTGTTTGACGGCTTTATATTTTGTAGAGGGCTTTTATGACTGACGACAACTACCTGGAAATTTGTCTTTTTTTTGCTTTTTCAACTTGAGAAAAGGCCAGTTAATCTTCTTGGCTGCCGCCGCAAGCTCTCAAAGCTTAAAAAGCCTAAATGGCTGGTAATGTTTCGTGTAAGTGGTTCTCATGCGAAAAGCTAGATATACGCACCTGCAGTTTTTTTTTTACTCTGCGTTTTTTTTTTTTTTCTTCTTATTCTTTTTTTCCTCTGTGGTAATAGCTGAACCCTAGGCGTGTGCTCTGTGCACAGAGTATAGGGGCCAAAGCAGTCAGCCAGTAAGTGCGAGCATAGATCTTTTCCGACTATCGTAATACTCTACTGCTTCGTAATACCTGCGCTGCTGAATCCCATGTTCTGTTCCATTTTCTGGAGTACTTACGACCATCTAAAAATACATTTGCTGTATTGTCTCGGCTGTAGGTTTCGTTTTATGTTGAATACGACTATACCTCGGGTATAAAGGAAGTTTTTCAGAGTCTTTGAGTATATTGCTAATATTACTAAACATACAATATGCTTGTTTCAATTTTCATTTTAACACTTTTTCATGGTTTTAATATAATATTTAATGAAATAATTCAATTAAAAAAGCTTCAGAACAATGATATTTTTTTAAAAAACTTATTAACTAAAAAAATCTGATTTTATTTTATTTATTTATTAATTTTTTTATTGATAGCAAGTAGAAAAAAAAAAATGTAGATAAAAAATTCGTCATTTTATGGGATATAATATGATGATGAAAAATTTTATTTAATTCAACATTTGATCCTTGATTGGCCTATATATAATTTTATTTATTTTAAATGTAAATTATTGTGTGTGTGCGCGCGTTTGCATTGAAATTGCATGTAGCAAACAATATGCGTGCTCTATCGTATATTTTGCTACTGCTGCTGCCATGCAAAAATTTCGAATAATTTATGTTGGAACGAATGAACGTTTCATATCGAGATTGACGATACGGCTTGAATTAATGCTCACTGCCAACTGACGGTCACCGTGACACCCGAAAACTCTCGTTGGTGTGTGATTGCAATTTTTATAGCTAACTACAGCCTTGAATACTCCCCCTTTTTATACGTTGACTTATGTGCCATCGACAACAACATGGCCATAAATTTATTCCACGCAACTGCCTGATAAGCCACCGCGTAAAACTTGTGCATATAATTAAGCTTCGATTCGAAAAATTACCCAACTATGAGCTTTAATATTTCACGTAGTCATTAACCATTATATTTATCATACTGTATTTCTACTTGTGAACACAAAAAAATTTATTAACTAGCTTTATTCTATATATTTCGTTTCGTGTAGTTTAAAAATATGCCAGCATTGAACGCGGATATATGTTTTATTTCATTTTTCACTCAACGACGCACCTTTCAAATGGACAAACGAGAGATAAAAAATACAAAATAGCTCGCTGATCAATTAGACAATGATAAAACCTCGGCAAAAAATTTGTTTTGAGACTAGTACTCACGTTGAAACGTATAAAATGGAGTGAATTTCCGTGTTCACACACATAGAGAATTTTTTTTTAAAGTTCAGTGAGTTATAGCTAGGCTAGACAAGGCATAGACGGTGTATTTTGAAGCTTAGGAGCTGCATGAAATAAAGTCAAATGGGTTTGCTTACTGTGCTAAATTTTAGTGTAAAGGCATTGGAAGCTGTATATATCGGTCTGCACGATCGTTTTTTACTCGTGCGGCTTTTGCGCGGATTTTATAATGCCCTCTGGCTTCTCTGAAGGAGAGCGATAGCTTAATCCAAGGATTTTTGTACTCGTGGCCCACCGCAAAAACCACCAACACACTATTTTCCACTCGGTATTATTTGCTCAAGCTTTCGCAGCATCTCGTGCTTTTGCTTTCGCCTGATAAATCGGCAAATACACTTGTACATATGTCTCTATTGTACAAGTACACATCAGAACGATATTTTATAAACGAAAAATTCAAGTTCTTTACCGTCAGAGTGGTCAATATTTTTTATACCATTGCAACAAGATTTTTTTTCTTCTATTATTTAATCACAATATTAAGAAAAATTAAATTTTTTTTTCTCTGCTAAAGCAAATCAAGTCATTTTGTAGTAAATTAAGCGGTTGAATTTATTTTTTAACGTTTGCAGAAATAATAATTTGTGTATTTTCGTAAGTTTGTAAAATTTAGATTTCTTGCTTATCGTGAAGATTATTATTATTAGCTTTTATAGTGTGTTAAGCAAGTCTATACGTAATCCCTGTGATATACAGGCGACTCAAGGCGCTCATATAATAGCGTCACCGCCGGCAGTGCTTATGCGTTAAAACCATGCAATCAGTAACGTGCAAAAGTACACCCTGTTACCACCTCCGATAAGACTACAACAATTGTAGTCTTTTATACAAATGAAAGTCGTTTCCACTGCGTGTAGAATTTTTATCCTACTGTATTTAGTATCAGTAACAATTATTCTAGCTCTGATTCTAGCAGAGAGTCAAGATATCTCGGAAATTAAGAAACATACTCTTTAAAATGTCAAAAAAAAAATTTTTCTAATCATTAACCCGTCTATAATAATTTTTCAAGGTTAAAAAAAAAATTTTCAAGCAAGTATAATATTGTAGCGTATTTTTTTTCGCATTGAAATAAAATTTTACGTCTAATTTTCAATTTCCATTCAATAATACAATCAAGTTGATATCGATTTATTGGCGGAAATCTGCACCTTAGTGCGAAATAAATACAGTATTTACAACCCTTATTCCAAAGCAATTTCCCATTACAAATAGTCGAGGTTTTTCAAAGGCTTTTTTTCCGATGAAATGTTCAATTGTTCCGAGATGAATTCGCGCGGATTCATTTTCAATTTTTTTTTTATACATTGGATATATAGAGATCTGATACAGCGCGAATAATTATTGTTGGCAATTCATAACGAAATAGAATTTGAAGAATCGAGAAGAAATGAAATGAAATTGGTGGTCAGTCAAGCGTCAAGTCTATATAGCTTGGATTCAATTACCAATTACTTTGACGAAGCATTTCCAGTGGTAGCTCGCGCCCGGGAGCGCTTTACCAATTAGTGACGTGGATTGTGCCTCCGCAAGCTTTCGAAACACCGGCAGACAATGAATAATAATTCGTGATTGTGCTGTGTGACAAATTAATATTATCGTGAAATGGAAAATCATAAATAATAGGACAATTAATCTACTAATAGAAGTAACCATGCGTTATTTATGTAATAATTATCAGGATAATTTCAACTATAAAAAAAAAACTTACGCATTTAATATCAAATTTATTACTTTTCTTACGCTATATACTTTTAACGGTTATAAATGCTTAATATCCCAGTAGTAGTTCAAGTGGGTCAGAGGTGAAGGCCAAAAGATGGTGGTTAAAGCCGTAAAACTAGCAGACTTGGTCCCACACATTTCAAGTCCCCCTGAGAACGAAATGCTTCCTTAGGGAAAACAATAAATACCTAACCGCCTAGGCCATGATCTTTAATTCAGTTCCGCTGTGTATTCTGCACAGAAATGTCCTCCTTCTTCACGAGAAATAGGATTCTTGCAAATATATAGGTCGATTATGTGGTCCGTTTCTGTGAATCTTTATGGTTTTATTGTGATAACAAAGTGTACTCAAGATCTCTTTGCTTTATTTCACTCTCGCAACGTATACTAAAAGTATTATCTCCACGTTATATATAAAGATAATATTATTATTCTTGGTTTTTTTTTTCTTCCATATTGATATTCTAATTGAGATATTGATGATTTTTCGTAATGTAAAAAGCTTGTCGATCATGCATTAGCTCATCTTCAACTTTATTTTCGTCTAATGGTTTTGGCGTATGATGAACGACTATTCGTTTTTCTCCACAGCATCAAATCAATCAACGTGAATGAATATTCCTCCCTCTTAGCTTGATAAAAAGTGGATATTTCAAGAGTATATGTCATTGTAAATTTTTTTTTTTTTTTCAGTTTAAAATACTTTATAATCTATTGGAAATAAAATATTTTTAAATTAAAATCTATAGGGAATTTTTATGAAAAAGTTTATTTACAGAAAAAGAAATACTTTAGAGAATTTGGACAAGTGAAAAAAATTCTATTAGATTCGTCTTTCTCGATTTCAAAAGTATAATGTGTAAGAAATTCGTGTTTCTTGGTGTGAAACTTGAAGTAAGAATTGTAAAAGTGTTTATATCAAAGTTTCACTTACATTTGCAGGTTTGAAGAGGTGAATTTAGGGGAGAATCTCGAGTCGTTCACGAACCCTCAAGTGCTCGGTCACGTAAATATCAGTAGCTTGGGCTTATAGCGTGATCGAAATTACTCTTGGGCCGTGCTGTTTCTTTTTCTAACGTCTACCACTGCCAAGGGGGACACAATTTCATTTGTGAAAAGTTCTCAATTATGTAACAACTGGTCCCGTGTTGGTGCGGGGCTTCGCTGTAATGTTAGAGTGCATTTCGAAGAATATACTTGAACGTAAACATCAGCACGCTACTTTAATAGCTGACGTGCATGCTAGTATTTTTTTTTTTTTTTCACAATCTAGCTCTTAAATTTTTTTTGTTCTTGTTTGATTAATCAAAATGATCCCTGCGATCGTAAGGAAATCGTTTGTTTCTCATTTTTCCGTGTTTTTTCCTACCGCTCTCTCTGTCCTTCACCCATGATGGAGTCTTTTGTTGATTACTTAAAAGCCGGGAAAATATATTAAATACATTATAACAATACGTAGCTATTTTATATGACAAGTGTCATCGTCATAATTCTCTTTGACGGATGGTTGTAGGCTTAAGGGATATCAGGGATTGTTATTATTAACAAAGACATGACCGCATAACGGGGGCAGAGGATGACATACAGAGTAATGGTCAAGATTAATAAGCAGTGGATTAGTTGGATAGAAGATCTTCTTGTTTAGCGTTTACAAAGCACGAAATCCTATTTGAAGACGGTTAAGAACGAAATTTCCGTCGTAAAACTAATCTTTCAGTTTATCTTATCCAAATTATACTTTTTTTCTTTGCCAAAAATAACAAATAAATTTACATCAATTTCTAAATATAAAAAATTTCGGCTATTAATATAATTTTCTTCAGTGATTTATAAATTTTTTAGTATTTTAAATATAAAATTTTTAAAAATAGTTTTCGAGAAAGTTTTTATTTTCTCATCTTTTGTCTTGTATGTCTAGCTGGTGTCAGATTTTCCCTAGAGTCTATAAACATCTGCCCTGCGGATATACAAAAGTTGTGCGTTGTTAAATGTGAAATACATGACTAAGAATGCAAGTAGTGAAATGTAGGTAACTTGACGCGTGTCTCACAACCTTTCATCCTCGGGTTGCGGCTTAATATTTTGCTCTACCATGTGTGATATCATCACCGTAATACGTGAGGTGTGTCGGAGATTGTGCAGTGTAGCAATGGAAAGTATCAAGAAAAAAAACATCAAGATACTAACACATTTCGTTGAATTCCAAGGATTTCAGGTAGTTTGAATTATTCACCCTCTGTGCTCTGATAGTTGTTGTTTGGATAATAAAGCAGTGATCCAGCGTTGTCGTGCAACATTATCATCATTTTTATTTTGATATACCGAATGAATGCGCTGTCACGTGACTTTTCCACGTCGAAAAGTCTATTTATTTCCCTCATCTGAAAAAAAAAACCCCGGGATCACTGGGAAGAGACATTGATAAATGTTGGATAGAAATATTATTACGCTTGAACAAAAACATTTCAGTCAAAATACCGTCGTCGTTGTTCATCAATCGCGCTTTTCCGACCAAGTCCAGTGATTTCTACTTGTCAAAACGTTTGCCAATGTCTGATATTATTTTTCCGTGTCACTGGATATTTAGACGCGCGCACCAAGCTGTAATTCACAGGCCTGATAAATCATCAGTCAGGTGTGGAACGACGCTCAGGGTCTGTGGAACACGATGAAATTTGGATTCTCCAGTTGGAAAGAATGATGATGGTAGTGTAGGCAGTGTCGGAAACGGATGGGTTTTAATATTCCTCCAGTCCGCGTGGACTTGCTAAGCTTTACAGATTGTGGGTTCGAGACTTTGAGAAGTAAATCATGCGCGATGGCCATCCTCGCTCTTCTCTGGGTAGTTTGTATTTTACACTGGCGTCGAGAACCCAGCTGCACTATGGTATGGATAGTACCCCTAGGATTAGCGGCGTTTTGATACACACTGGGCGCCTCTCGGCTGTAGAAGCATCTACCTTGTTTCGGGACACGGATTTACAAAATCCACCTACGGTTTATGAGACGAGTGATACTACCCCACAAGTTTGAGATATCCCTTAATCCCTCTTCCTCTCTTTTAGCGCAATCTGAGAATGATGAAAAGTTAATATTATTCTTGTATTGTAAGCAGGCATTACTCCCATCATGCAGTCTTTTATTTTTATTTATTTTTTTTTTCATTATATTAAACCGGAATATTTAATGTAATTTTTATTAATTTGTTAATTTAAATAGTAATACTATATAATTATTATAGAAATTTGGTGATTTCCGTTTTTTCTGATTGTTTATTGAAAGAGTAATCGACCAGTAAGGATTATTCGACCAGCTGCGTATGACGAATCCACTTGGTGGACAAAGCAAGCAGCAAATTAGGGCCCTTGCGAACACGCCAGAGCTTCAGTCAAAGCCCCATGGATGTTTGACCTAGCAGACACGATCAACACATCCAGGGCTGCGTTTCAAGTGTAACATTAGCCGTCGAAACAGTAAACATGAACGCTTGCATGCCCTCTACCCTCAATCGCTCGTATTCACCGCCCATCTCTCGTTTCGACGCTGCGTACGATGCACTCGCGTGACTTGTAGCTTAAGCATAGCCGCGCACTAAAAATTAACCCCTATAAGATTTTATTAGGATCATCGCAAAAACACTCGTACTACTTCAAAATAATTTACTCTTCTCTTTTTTTACTCTATTAACTTTTGATTTTTTTAATTCGTAGTTTTTTTTTTGTTATTGTTGGCCTATGTGCTGTTTATTACTTCGTACTTTTTAAATGCGAATTTTGGGTTTTAGCAATCTAATGCTAGTAGAACGCCTGAAGTACAACTTTGTCATTTAACGTGCTCGTCAAAACTTTGTGGACGTCCCAACATTTCAAGTTGGTAAATTATCGTAGAAGCAGGAGAAATAGCACGGGTAAAATACGTTTTTATTTATAGGTATGCTTTTTTATGGAATTTGAAATAATCAGTATAATTGAAATAATTGAAAATTACTATAATTACTAAACTTTAAATTGAATAAAAGGTTTTTAATGTTGTATAATGGCTATAATTTGAGGATTTTAGAAATGGATTGATTTATGTCGAATTAATCTTCAAAATAAATGCTGCAATATTTTTTTTTCAAATTGCATTTTCTCTCGAAGGAGAAAAAAAAAGCTAAGGAGCTTTAAAAATAAATAATATGTTTTCTGTCTCTAAAGCTAACGATATTAATCTATTATTGAAACCGGAAATAGTTAGTTACTTTAAATTTATTTAATTTTATCTCTTTAAATTATTGCGAATTTTATTTTGTGTAAAAACTTCTTTTGAAATAAGATCAAAGATTGCTCTCATTTTATATTTATTGATTTGGAAAAAAAAAAAAATATTTTCACAATTAAAGTCTTGTTATATTCAGACATCATTATAAATAGAGTAGTTTTTTCTTTATTTGAAGTTGGGATATTTGACTGCTGTAAGTGTATTTTAGTTCAAAGGATTTATAACGACGACTGAGATCAATGGTCGCACTTCAAATATATCATCCTTCTAATTACGAGCCTTTGGTGACGATTTCTGCGGTGTTTCAGTACACTTCAAAAGCCAGTATTTCACCCTATGTATACGTTTTCCATCGAGGTAAAATTTAAGAGACTATATCAGATTCTATTTGAATTTATACCTGTAAAAGCTTCGCCATTTATCAGCAATAATATATTGTCAATTTCTAAGCAGAATTTAGTAAGTATACTTTGATTCATCGTCAAATAAAATCTAGTTGAAACTTTACTAACTATCCTGTAAATATCCTTTTGGGTATTCGTTGATGATTAATAATTCCTGTTATACATTAGTTCGAATCGTCGTCAAAGGGGTGAATGAACTTGTTTCATTAATAAGAAATATCGAAATAGTCTTCTGCTCGCTAACTATTGATTCGAGTGTAGTGAATGTAGTTTTAGTATATCATGAAATGTACCTTGAGAGAATTTATTGAATTTCAAATTAGCGTGATGGTACGCTATGGTCAATTTAATTAACTCATGTAATTCACTGTGACCCGTTAAATCCGATATATACTTACTTGAAATTTTAATTATTTAATGGAAAAAAAACTATTTTTCTACTAAAAAAATTCTTTCATATGATTAAACATATTTAATCCATTAAAAATTCGATTTATAGTATTAAAAAATTATTTTCCAAGCGTTTTAAACAAATAAAACCTTTTGAACCTCATTGAGCTTAATAGAAAGTGATTTAACTAAAAAATAATGGAAAATCAATATTTTTAATTAAATTGAACGATAAAAAATCGTCAGATTCTTGATCACATTTCATCGTTTTTTTAGATTATCCTTAATTTTTTAATCAAACCCTTCAGAGCTTTTCGCAGATAAACGGTCAGCCAACCAACATATCCGGTGCTTTAGAGAAAGCTCTTGAGTGCATCCGGCCAAGCTTAATCGTTAATCGAATAAAGCTTAAATTACCTCCCGTCCATTTTCAATTATCCTCTTATTTTCTCATTTTTTCCCACTGTCCACCGCAATTGAATAATAATAAATCATAAATATTTCAATATTTAATTATTGTCACGATGGTTCAGACAGGTAATTTTTCAAATAATTTCATCGGATGTCAACGGTTAGCCCTCCGTGAATTGGGCACACTGCAAACGAATTCATAAATAGTTGGTCCATGTAATCAATAATATATTTCATTCAAAAATAAATTTATCAGCTTGATGGCTCACCTCTCATGCTATATTACATTGATGCATATTTTGTTTGGATATTTGTAGTAAGGATCGACTGGTCCAGATATAGCGTATTATATATTCTTAGACTACATGAACTATATAGCTGTACAATCAGTGGAGATGCCAGTAAAGTCCTGCGACATGCTCATCACTAATTCACGATGCTTTTATCCCCGACGAACTCTGCATTACCTTTGCGTCATCTGGTCTCATCACACGCGTTTCATTCTGCCCACAATATGCCACTTTGAGAAACAGGCTGTAGCTCTCATGCGTGCGTTACCTCGTTAAAAAATTTTTTCTTCCGTTTTTTATAGTATTCCTATCAATATTTCATATTCTTAAAAGTCGGAGGGTCCTTAATAGCATGATAATTGATAGGGTATACTTTTACAGGGGTGAAAAACCTCGAGTAATATAAAACACTGTCTGTTTTTATATTTAAAATATCGAAATATCCGATTTTTATTCGAAGCAAAAAAATTTTTAAGGGTGGTTACAGTTTAAAAAAATTATCTCAAAGGTTTATTTATTGTGTTTATCGAGTTTTGCATTTTAGTTTCTTTTATCGACGTCTTGTAACGAGTCTGGGATGCTTTGAAAAATATTCCTAAAGAGATTTTTTACATTTAACTGATCGATAGAGTAGACTGCGTTTGTGTGTTTCTCGAGTTTTAGTCTCAGGAGTATCGTGAGATTATTCTAGGCTGAGCAGCAGTTGGGGGACACTGCAATTAAACGACTAAGAGCTGGTTTGGGACGCACATGTTCTTGTTAAGCAAGCCTACTCTACATTAGCAGCCAGTAGCTATTACCGATCGTCCCAATAGCCTAGTACAAACGTAAATTATCTTTTATTGTATATTATTACCAATTGGTCGGATATGTCACCTCTATATCGACTCTACCATTGCAATATTCGATTATAATCGAATTAATCATCATGCAATACATTAATCCAACGTTTTTTCTTCCAATTAATTATCCAAAAAAAAAAATTCTCCTCTAAAAAAGAAAATTTTTTTCATTTAGAAATCTTTCAAAAAAATCGACAGCAAGTAGTATAAGTAAACGACAAGGCCGACAAGTTGATAAAAAAAACCTCAAAATTAGGAAATAAAAAAAAAATTAATTTTTTTTAGCAACTTGTTGGTTATTTGGTGATTATTTATTGTAAAATTTTGATAATCATATATTTCCGTGCTGCAAATATATCCGAAATTAATGGACCAGAGTGATATTTCTGAAACACTATTGGGACTTACGACTTGGATGATGTTTTATTCTTAGTAAGCTTGCACACATTATGCCGTTATACGCGCGCCTGGGGACTGGCTGTAAAAAAAGACGCTATATCAACCGCGTAGCACATACATACACACAGAAGGGGTTAAGTTTGTTGCACGCTGAGATTCCCTCGCCTTGGGGGCTGCGTCCTATGGGTCTGCGTCCGATGGCGCAGCTTTATGGCACCTGCCTCATAAAATGGATACAAAGAGGCTATATTACCCGGGGCATAACGCTACCGCCGCGCCAAAAGGGAGACGTGAATCTGCATATGGAATATGCATTAACTTCCGCGCTTCATTTAATATCGTCAATAGCAGCGTGCTAGGTGCGGGATAACAAGACGATTCATAAATCTTAAATCATAAAAGGTCTCACCGCCACCCGCGCGCTCTTGTGGCGTGACTGTGACAGCGCGGTTTTGACGGAATAAACTTCTGAGAGCGAACTTTGCTCAAAGTTTTCGGTGGAAAAAGCACTCTAGCTTTCGCCAAACACCAGATAGTTGCACTGTACGGAGGTGTATAGGTTATTACACGATGTAATATCTTTTGATTTAGTGTTCTGGATATTGTGGCTTCCTTAAAGATCCCTAGCACACCAGTGTTGGATGAAATTAAACTTCCTTCGTGCTCTCGCCCGTCAGTTTTTTCTTGTCTCCACGCTACTATACCATTCATCGCCTGCTGTGAAACACTTTTTGTTTTCGTAGAATTTTTTTTTTTTAATTAGTTGAAAAACTGTTTATATGGTCAAGTCGTTTTTTATATTTGTTAGAAAAAATTTGATTCTGATTTTATTTGTTAACGTTGAACATTTTAATTACGCGAAGTTGAATAACGATTTTTAAATCATTAATGTGTCGATATTTTCCGTGTGATACACGATTAATTGGCGTGATTTATTTAGAAAAACACTAGATTATCGATGAAAATCTCATGTTGAAATTCGCGGATATTCAAGCATAAAAAGCTTTTTCAATTATACGCGAATTGGCCGTGCTAAAAATCCTCAATGAATAAACTGTGATTGTATATAAATGCTCAGTGTTATGTATGACGAAGATACCGCGGTTTGTATATACGTGGTTAATTTAAATTACTGTAAAGTAAGTTTTGATGTGCGATGAGAAGTGATGAAACATGCGCGAAAATTAAAGCGAGTTCTAACTATGTGAAACACGTTTAATTATCCTTAATTGATCTTTAGTCACATCAACGTAGAGCAGTGTCTTAATTTTTTTTTCTTTAAATTGTTCAAACTTATAATACAAAGTAGAAACTATTTAATCAAAGTTTTTCAATAAAATTATCAGTTGTTAAATTCTGTAAATTTCTTAAGAAAAGTTTTTTTTTTTTTTTTCAATATTGAGGATTTTTTTTTTTTCAACTGAAAAATAAAATTCTAATTTTTTTTTATGGTTGTTTCATGTCAGATTTATTACTAGCTATAAGTCGTTAATAGACAGAATTTCGCCTACATCGCCACGATCTTACAGTGGCAAGAACCGTTCATGCACTTGAGGGATTTACATGTTAAGGAAGCACTTAGCTCGCAGTTGCAAGTTCCAGAAAATTAATACTATCTTCCAGAAACTTGTTGTCCAACGCTTCTAATGGATCTTTGCAGTTTCAGGGTCATTTCCATCTATCGAATGAAAATTAATCGAAAATAGAATAAATGAAAAATAACAAAATAGAATTTTTTTTATTAGTTAATTAATTTAGACTGTTGAATTGAGTGTCGTGTCTAGAAAATGATTCGCCAACGGTTGTGATTAAATTTTGAATAATAGGCAAAACACCCTCTGTAATACAGATAAAATGATGAAAGTTTAGTCGCTATAATTTTCTTCTTGTAGCTTCGTCGTCGTCGTCGTTGGTGGTAGACTTGCGAGGGCGTAGGAGGGCGCTCTAACAGGGGGGTAAAATGTACCTACTATAGGTTGTACAAGATGAAAGAGGAAGGTCGGTATATTTATCGAGCCTTTTATATTAAAAGTGATTTCTCGACTCCCCTGTGTCAGACACACCTTTAAATCACGCCTTGCTGCGGCGGTATTATTAACTATTTATATGAGCTAGCGTTATTACGTGCGTTTCGCCTTCGCGCAAGGATTTTCCGGGTTACTCCCGCGACTTGATGACGGAGAAAAACGACGTATGATCATGCCGCTTATAAATAACTGAGCCATGATGCAGGTGTGTTCTTTGTACCTTGACATTTATTTTTTTTAATCTTTATGAAGGGGCCACAATGAATTACTTCAATCGAATTCTAAGACTTTAAGACCTTCAATAAATTTCTTTTATCTCTAATTAACTCACCCTACAACTTACAACTACAAAAACTCTAAAAAATTTATCAATATTTATTTCCTCTGGTTAAAACTAAATTTTTTGTGATTTAAAATTTCACTTCTAAGCTTGAAATTATAGAAAAAAAAAATTTTTTTTTTTTCGATTTTTTAATATAGAAACTATTTTTTTTAATGCAGTACATTAAAAATTTGATAAAATTTCTAGATAATACGATGCGAATAAGTGCATAAAAAACAAGTGATTGAAAAAAATAAAAAAATTAGAATGAGCATGAGATTAAATTTTATATCGAAAAGTTGACTTCTTCTGCTTGTAATCCAGTATACAAAATGGTCACAAGTAGAGCAATAGTGTCACGCGTCAGGCGTTTGTCTGGTTATATCGTGCGCAATGCATCTGAGAAAAGCTTCTCAGAGGGCGTTTATGAAATAATAAACAGGCTGACTGCAAAAGCTTGGGTGGGTGTTGCTCGTTGGATGAGATGTAGCGTGGCGGAAAAGTTGCCGTATCAGTCTTCATTTCAGTAAAAGCGCCCCGACGTCCGTAGCATATTGGAAAGGCGCGTTATACGAGGGTGCAAAGGAAAGAGACAATGATGAAAAAGCTCGAGACGAAAAAGACGAAGATTCACGTTGAGTATAACAGCAAGAAAATGCTCGACTACATATAGCCAAGTGCTTTTTCACGTGTAAGCCACTCTTGATAGTCGCCAATCAAAAATGGATCACGCAACTTTTAAGGCTTGCACTCTCTCTGTGCTGATGCTTATAAGCTCACCCGCGACGAGTTTATAGTACAGCTTACGATACTTATATTTGCCTTTCAGATATCGCGCGTCACTCATCCCTCCGCACCTTTTTTATTGCTTATCGATAGCTCTTTCCATACTTCACACCTTGCAACTTTATTTACAATATAAATAAACCGTCTTACGCGTATACATAAATAAACCACAGATTTTTATCCCACTATTATGTACTATGTACACTCTAAATAACTTGGATTTAATTAACAACATTTTTTTAATCATGTAATAATGCTAGATTAACACCCTTGGTGCGCCGCAAGCTCGTTTGGAATTTCACTCGCTTTTTATACTCTTTATATGTATATCTTGCGCATCTAAATGACTATTAAGAACTGTCAGCTGAGACATCATTACGCGACAATGTATAAGCTGCTAGGGTGCGGGAACAACAACCCCATTATATATTGGATTTAAAATCGGATTTAAAAAAAATTCGCGTTGATTGAGCTTTTTTTTTAAAAATAGTTAAGTATAGTGATTTAAGGTTTTACGCGCCTTATTTTTTAGCATTGGCCATAGCAAGTATAATGGAAATTAAACATGATATTTTTGGAAACCAAGAGAATGCATAAAATTTTATGATTAAAATATTTCAGCATAGATTTGAATATTTATGTCAATTTGAATAATTTTTTTCTTGAATATAAGTGGTTATTATGCGTTGTCTTTATTATTAATTAAGAGAAAAAAAAGTTAAAAACGACGTACTTTTATGCGATTATTATTATAAATTCTTATTGTTTATCAAAAATCATCATACTCGGGTTTTTATTACTTTGTGGTCAGTAGAAATTTTTTTTTTTTTTGCCATACTAATTCTTTTACTGATCGATAAACTGAAAAAATTGAAATTGAAAAGGGTTTTGTCATTGTTTCGACAAAAGTTTATCAGATTCGTAGGGTTGTTTTTTTTTTTTCAATCGCAAAACATCTAAAAAAAATTTTTTTTCTCACATTTTCGTATTTTTTTCTGAAGAATTCTGAGTTTCTCGTTATTTTTATTAGTTTATAGGATATATTTTTAATAATTCAATGTTTTTTAAGTTATCATAAAAAATTAAAAATGATAAAATCAAGCTAATATAACAGTGCCACCGTGTGTGTCGACTGAATCCCAGTAAGTTATGTTGCTGCGTCAAGAGGATTAATGTGAACCAAGCCTAAAATAAACGGGTCGTCGAGCAACAGGCTGCCGTGACACACACAAATTTCTATAAGGGTGATAAAACGATGCGAAAAAAGTGCCTTTCTGAGCTTGCGCACAGCCAAATGGACAGCACATATAAACAAACAAACAAACAAAAAAAATTCTAATATAACCGGGTGAGAACAAAAACTGATGGAGGGATGTGGAATTTACAGATTCATCGTTAATTCGTGCTCCGATACCTCTGTGAAATATTACTCACACCCTCTACAGCAAGAGACATATAGGGGTGTAAAGGATGTAATTTTTGTCCATATTTACATATAAAAGTCGCAATGATACTGACCACTGTGAAAAACATTTTTTATTCTGTTGAATTTTCTCGTATAAAATTCTAACGAAAAAAATTCTTAAATTAAATTTTTTTCACGTGTAATATATATTTAATTATCGTTAGTAATATATTGAATTTAAAAAGTTTTTTCTCATGAAATATTGCGGTATTAAGAAAACCTCGAGGCGAAGTCATATACCAAGAGAGATTATTTATCTTTCATGAATTTTTTATAGTCACCAGACGAGCTCGGTGCATAATAGCTCCAAAAACTTTAGACTTTTACTACTATTATACATTTTGACTAAAAACTCATCCGAAACTCAATGCCAGAGTAATATTCATTTTTAATTATTGTCACACTTTTTACCTCAGATTTTTCCGGCAATTTTTATCGTCGCAGTATTTTTCTTTTCCTGTTTGCACTCTGAACTAATTAATGAGACGATTAAAAAAACGCAGTTAAGTGGCACTTGGTGTGCCCCCACCTACCCCTCGCTCCATTAATCCCACCGCTTACCCTATTTTCCAAGCTTAAACGATTCGAATTGTAAATAACTGCACAAGATATTTTTCCATGTTCGCGTTCATACATTATAAGCGGAAATGAATGAAGTCTAACTTGTTTTATTTCGGAGGGATGAAAAGGAACGTCAAGAGCACCAAAGAAAGCACATTCTCCCGGTCTACCTGCCCTCGGCATTGACGTTGCTCCTCTCGCTTGAGATCCTCTTTTTATAAATTATTCATTGTACATGCAGAGAGAAAGGATGCGCGACAGAAGGGAACTTGCTTTTACCGTAGCTGTATCGTTTTCATCGGCGGGAATGAATATGGCGCGAAAGCTTTTCATTGACTTCGATTTTCGAAATAACGCCAGGTGTTATTGCCACTGCTATATGCATACACTCAAATAAATAAATGACGAAATAATCATTTATATAAGAAGTGCTCTTTAAATAATAAAATTTATAATCAAACATAGTTGTGAGTGGTTAAAAAATTCATGAATATAATAATTAAAAAGTATTTTTGATAAAAAAACTCGAAATATCGAATTTTATATTAAAATAAATTATTTCATTAATTTCATGAAAGACTGCTATTGGAATTTAAAAAAAATTTAATTTATGTAAAATTTTTATAAAAAATCTAGAGAAAACGTGAAATTTTATTTGTTGGGGGTAAAAGATCGTTAAAGATATTTTTTTTTTAGATCCTTGTAATTTTTTTCACTGAGTTCTTGCTCTTGACGGTAACTTTTTAGTTAATTAAAACTCCAATTCGAATGACGAGCAGCTCCGTCTGAGCATTTTATACAGTCAGTTGTAGAATATAATAGAAGCCTTGGAATTCTTGGTTTTTAATTAAAATTCAAAAATTTTCCTCATGAAATAAACGCATTTCAAATGATGGATAAACTAAATTTGTATAATATATTCAAATATTAGTTGAGCAATTCGATGGAATTTGCCCCCTGTAAATGTATAAAAAAAAGTTTTGAATATATATGAAAAAATATCCATATAAGAGAAAAAGATTATAGTTTGTAAATAGCATCGAGGGAGTATAGTAGCACCATCATGATGATATACATTCATCAGCTTCAGTGTGACCAAAATTTTCAACACATCACTGAGTTTTATCGATCGACATGAGCGATTTATCGTGACGTGCAGGCTTGTGGGGCAAAAAAAAAAAAATTAAATGGAAACAAACAAACGTGAAAAAGCGATGAAGCGAACAAAAATATTCCAAAAAGTCATTGAACGAGAGAGGAAATATCGGGCGATAAGTAAAAGCGAGATCGGTAAACAGTGAAAACCATTGGCAATAAATCTCTGCTCTAATAATTATTCGTTACTCGTACCGCACATCTTTTTTTTTTCAACATTATTCACGATTTTTCACAGAGGGACAATTATGTGATCGGCTAAAAAAAAATTTTTTTCTCTTCTAATTTACTTGAAAAATTTTTTTTGTTCTTAATTCATGCAAATCCATTTACACAAATGTTTAAAATAAAAAAAAAACACTAATTCACAAAAAAAAAAAATTTTCAATGCATTAAAACATCTTGAAAAATTTTTTTGGAAGAGGACATTGCATTTTAAAATTCGAAAAAAGGTTTATTTTAGAGTTAGCGACCCCTGATTTCCCTTTTTTTTTCACGTGACCTCTTGTGCAGCTCAAAAAAGAGGACGAGGTTCTATTTTTTTGTCGAACTTATCTCAAGAATCGATTGAGCGTGCATTTATGCGACAGACAGATTCAATGTCTCCGGGGCTTTGCGCGCTAGCGGTGATGCTGGCGAGGGCAATTCGCCCTCTGACGAAGAATAAATTCACGCAGAAGGGAAGAAAGCGTGTATACGCGATAGCAAAGTGGCCGACAAATCAGATTGACAATCTCCGCACACAATGAGACTTCATGGTGGAGGCGCGCATTCTTCTTTGCCCCTTCGTCAACGCTTCCGATGTCGGCTTTCATCCCCCGGAGACGAAAGCGCTGTCGCAATATTCCTACGAGCGGTCGACCGCAAGGGAACGAGCAATAGTGGGAAGCGCCACGACTTCCCGTTTGATTCAGGTGGGCTTAGCGTCAATTATGGAACTTGTGACAATTAGATTGGAGAAGCATCGCGCAATTTCACCGTGAGTGTCGCCTTTACTCGGCGCCCCTATTCGCCCACCCTTCAACCCCCATTTTCCCGCCGTTGTCTATCGATTGTTTTCACAGACCTTTATATTGTCAGCTTGCGACAGTTAATAGAACCCCCATTTTCCCGCCGTTGTCTATCGATTGTTTTCACAGACCTTTATATTGTCAGCTTGCGACAGTTAATAGACACGTAGATAACGATCAACAATATATCCAACTAATCCAATGCTTTAATGACTTAAAAAAGCTTTTACCACTTCGGTTAATGCAATAAACGAGAAAGACACGTAGATAACGATCAACAATATATCCAACTAATCCAATGCTTTAATGACTTAAAAAAGCTTTTACCACTTCGGTTAATGCAATAAACGAGAATCAGTGAGTTTGTTTTAGAGTAGATATACGCCAACGTAGTGCTAAAACTTTTTTTAGTTGAGTATAAAGTTATATGAAAATTAATTATCATCACTATAGAGTTTTATGATATACTTATTAGTGTTGATTTTAGTAAAAATATTTATAATGTCAAATAATATGTTTTAAAAGAGTTTTTGAACGTTTAGTTGAGATAAAAAAAATTTTTTTTTTTTCTGAAAATTTTCAGAGGGTTGGAAATCTCGATTTTTTTGGTTTTTCACCGATAACTCTGGAATTAATTGAGATAACGAAAAATGTTATTTGAGTTAAATGAAAGAGGGTTCAATTATCTACAAAAAACGTTAAATAAACTTTTTTGTAACTGCCTTAGTTTTTGAAATATTATTGATTTTTGAAAATTCATATTTTTCAAAATATTTTGGAAATGAAGTAATATATCGAAAAATTGTATTCTATATTTTTTGTAGAAAATTGAATTCTCTATCTTTTGTTTTCTATGATATTTTTTGTTATTACATTTCGTAACGGAGTTATCAGCAAAAAACTGAAAAAAATCATGAAAACAGCGCGATTTTCAAGAGAGACACCCCTTCGAAAATTTCACAAAAAAAAAAAATTTTTTTTTTTCCATTAAATCATTATGAAAGTTATTGTTAAAATTAATTTCGTTAAAAAAATAGTAAATAAGATGTTTAAGTCAAAGTAACATGGGGTAAACTGGAATTTTTGTTTGTTAAAAACATCCTAATAAATTTTTTAAATACTAGAAATTATTTTTTTACAATAGAGTGAATAAATCTTGACATATTTTTCCAAATATATACGTTCGATATAAAATCCGGATTTTTCACTGTCAATAAAAAAAAAGTGACATGAATTTGATTTGGACTGTTAGAATTTCCTGACAGAGCTTTGCTCCATGAAAACTCGATTTGTGTCTGTTATTCGAGACTTTTCCTCATTCTGTTCTGTATATGCGATATTCGGTTCACAGGGTTTCAGCTTGAATTATGAGAACCAAAGTACAATGCTATACTGTTGTCGACATTACCTAAGAGCACTCTCTCATGCTTCGCTACATATAACTTTAACATATTTTTCTCTACATCTATACCTTTTCTCTGAAAATTCGATCGATTCACTCACAGTTATATATACAGATATCCCTCTGTACAATCAAGTTTTATTTCGCTCTTTGAAGTTTTTCTACATCGGATAACTCGCTCTTTCAAGTGTCGTCTGCTTTTTTTAAGTAATCCCCATCATAATCAACTGATTCTCAACTCAAAGCTGTTATTGTCCATGTCCGAACATTGACTCTATACAAAATACTTCCTTGACTAATATTAGACTGTACCAATTAAAACATTTCAAGTGTTTTTAAGGGTAAATCAATTCCTTTATCTTTTATTCATTTTACAAGTTATCGATAAAGTCACAAAAAAATTAATAAAAATAAATTTTCATCGGTTTGTCACGATATAAAATTTTTTTCACGATCTCTAATAATTACTATTATCCACTGATAAAGTTTTTAATATAAATATTAAAATTTAGAAATTTTTAAAATGTAAAAAAAAATTAATATTTTTAGACAAAGCTTGAAAAAATGTGGTTTTTTATTGTATATATGTGTGGTATAAAGACAGAGAATTCCGTGCAGCACGTATAACCCAGCTAAATCTCGATTTTTAACTGCCTTCGTGATCGACACCATTAAAACGACGGTGAAGTCGAACGAGGGGATGGTGCGACATCGTTATAAGAGCCACGAGTTGATCGCCACTGCTTGAATTGGTCTGCCACAAGTCTCGTGAGCTTCACATTAACTCCCTGACCTGACGATCAATCAAACGGGACCGATTGATTAAGTTTTTACCATGAACGTGCGCGCGCTTAACTTTTTTTTCTGCCTTCTCGTCGTTGTTTATATACGATTTTCGCGAGCCAGGATAATACACTCTGCTACCCTGCTATATACACGATCGATTCCACTAAAGAAATTAAGGGCTGCATTCTCTGAGTGGCGTGCTTGCGACACTTGCCCATACCGCATGAAATATTCCCCAGGCAGACATTAACTGATGAAAACATTATGAGTCTATTCAAATACGAGCTTTATAACTATAAAAAACATTTTAAAAAATTCGAAAAAAATAACCGTGTGAATTAATAATATTTACAATGAAAAATTACTTCTATACTCACTTATACAAGAATTTTTTTAATTTGTTTTGTTTTTTTTAAGTGAGTAATTTTATAATAATTATACACTGCAGTGCGTGAGTTTGTTGAAAATATATTCTCTACCCTGATGCCATTAACGTTATTAGAATAATAAAATAACTTTTTTGTTTTCTCGCATATAAATGGAACATGTAAAATTGTCTCATAAAATCTATCGTCATTTTCATATAATAATAAAATGTGACCGCCTCATTTTAGTACTGTTTATTTATGCTGTATTGATTATACAATTTCCGGTGAAATATAATAACTTATTAAATATTTTTCCACAGTATATATTTCGATTGATATATATAAAAAACACTTGGAAAATATTTAATGACTTTAATTTAAGGTTCAGACAATGAGATATAATTTTAAAAAAGGTTTTACAAATTGAAAATCTTTTATAATAGTTATTAGATTTTCTATTTTTTTTTTTTTTCACGGATTTTTTTGAAAATGTTTGTAGGTTAAAAATTTGCCTATATATTTTAATCAGAAGGTATTTTAAATTGTCAATGTATTTTTGTCTGTGTATATAGTACGGTGAAGAATGATATACATTAATATACATGATGTAGGGGTTGTCGGAACTATGAAGAAAAGGAAAAAGAAAATATATGGGGGCGACCACCGTGACCTAGCGAGCTCTTGTATTTCCACGAGTAATTTTCCGCCGGCTTGCCCTGGAAAATGTTTATTCATATCGCTCGAATGCACGATTGTCCGACGGCATATACCCAACGGCTTGACCTTTTCGTCTTTTTTAGTTTTCCCGCCGCTACAGTCCAGTTAATCGTGTGATAATATAGTAACATAATTTTATTTTTACACGCATTTTCCAAAGAAAATATTATCATGAACTATTTCTATGCGAGAAGAGTATATTGTATCTTTTTTTTTTTAATTTAATATATATTTAAAGGAGAGAAAAAAAATTTTAATAATGACAATATGCAGCGCAGGGTAGTGAATTTTCAAGATAAATTCATGAAAACATATCATCGTCTTTGCATACATTTGGCCTCCTTGTGATATTGAATTTAATTATATAGACCTTGGAAGTTCACGTTATCGCTAGGGCAAAACGAAGTATATGCGAGCGTCGAGGTGCCTGACGTGATTTTAATGAGACCCTCGGTTGCACGAAAATCCCAAGTCGTTTTCCCTGTGAAATTTAGGAGTGTCGCGCAGCAAAAAGTACCAATGAAAAAAATACACAGCGATTTATTATTCAGTACTTAATGCCACATTAGCATTCCAATGAAATAATTAGTGTCAACCTCTGTGTTTTAACTTAGTCTTATATGTTAATGATATTTTAATAGAGACCTGATACAGGCTCTAATTTTGATATAATGCTTCAATAAAATATTCAACTATATATTTCCTATTCACTGCCGGATTAATGTAAAATTTTACCCTCTCACTTGTCGTATAATTTTTCTACCAACGTAAAAAATAAAATTAATTTAATTAAAAAACTTGGAAATGAAAAAAAAAATGAAATATACAGAATAATTTATATTCTAGACAACGCGCACACTCCATCACAAATTGTTTCATTGAATATTAATAAATGTTTCAGAGCGATAAAATTATAAACTGAGGGGGAAAAAAACGATGAGTTTTTGAGTCAAATGAACGGAAAAACCAGGCGACAATTTGGTCAAGCAGTGTGGTCCATTGATGTATAAATAATACGATTAAAGTTTCAAGTACTCACAGAGAAAAATATTGTGGTCCTCTTGAACTTTTTTTTCCCGCACAAAATCGCACAACTTTCGCGGAAAGTTGATGTTTGCGTCGACTATAAATGTGTGAAGTCGGAGGCACAGTTGAGTGTAGAGTGCGCACAACCTCGTGTGCACCGCCTCATCGGGGAGAGAGTCGCGTCCCTGCGCGTTGTACACGGACAAACATCAGACCAGAAACTGCGATACCACGAATGCCGAACGCTCACCCTAGACAGTCTACTCGCAAGCGCATGCGCATGATTTTGAGCGCCGAAAACAGCTTGACAGAGTTTGGATAAATAGACGAGTAATATTGTTTAGTCGTGAGAAAAATATTAGCTAAAATTAATCTACCCATCAATCCGCGCCTAGGCTTAAAAAATCGGTAAATAATTCGCACGGATAAATTATCAATGCTTCAACGCGTGATTTTAATTGTGACGTAATTTTTTCCCCACGTAGTGCGAGGTTGTAATTTGCGAAAATAAAAAAAAAAATAATAATTTAATTGAGCCTGAAATGCCGGCGAGCTCGCGCATGCGCCAGGGCCGTAGATAGGCGTGGGAGGCCGCTCGGGGTGAACGGGGGTGAGTCAGTCAGGCCGCAGCGCGCGCTCAGAAAACTACCCTTATGCGGGAGTCTACGTTATCGCCCGATTTTTCTCATTTTTCAATACTCTGCTTGGCGTAATTATCGTTCAAATTATTTTTTAAGTGCCGACAATTGTCTAACATTGACTTCCAATAATTTTTTTACATAAATTTTAAAACAGTTAATAATTGACGCTTTGCAGTGTTAAACTTTGTTCCCAGCTATTTTCGGATATAAAATCTAGTGATTATGACTTTTAAAATTAATACAGTGAAGTTTTTATTTGTGTGCGTAAGTTTGAAAAGTTAAAACAAAAAAAAAAAATTTAAGACAAAACCGGAAATTAGATTTCTCTATGAAGCACACAAAATTCAAGCGGTATTATCCTGCAAGTTCATCATAGAAACGGAGAATGGAATTACACAACCGGAAATTATGGTTCCGCACATCTTCAAGCAGCAATTACAAGAAAAAATAAATTCAAGATTTCCCCATCTAAAATATATGTGCCTCTGGGTTTTTTTTTTTATTTCAACATTTATTTTCCAATTTGGAGGAAAATAAATAAATTTGTGTTTTTATGTATTATTCATTTTATTCTCACAAACATCGAGATCAACGGACTAGCGTGCGATATCCTCTTTAAGTAGTGTTGTTAAATGTCAGTGTTGTGGTTGAACGAGCTTTTGGTATTATACCAGAAACCGACGACAAAGTCTGTGTGAACAAGCTCTATAAACCGAGTTAGCTAGCACTGGACGAAAGGAGGCTAACAGAAAAAAAAATCGAGTGAAAAGAGTACACCAGAAAATCACCCAGAGTTTTGCACCAAACTATTTTTCAATCCCGATAAAAGCTCCGTACCACTCGACACGCCTTTATCAACTTCGCGAGGACCCAAGAAAAATAGATGGTAGTCCAAAAGAAAAGCCTTGAGAGTTTTTGCACACCGTTAAATCCAGTGAAAAGTCGGGAAATTCATTTTTTCCCCTGCTTCCTTCAGCATCATCATCTCCATTATGATTTTGACGTAATAAGGCAGTGTGATAATATAGAAAATTATCAAATTGTTGATTCTACTCAAGCATAGCAGTAAATTCAATAAATATTATCTGGTGATTGTGGAGAAAAGAGTTCGAAGCTTGCAAGAAAAACTTGTGCGGTATCGATACATTCTTTTCCTGAGCTTAGGTGAAGCTTTCGATAGAAAAACCGGTCCAGGCGGACTCACAATTTTCCGACTTTGTGGAGCTTGCGAGACCAGGTCGATGGGTCAAAGCTCCGGGCATTCTAGTCTGCTGTTGGAAGGTGTGGACCATTAGCAGTGGCGAGAGAAAGAAAAAAAGAAAACAAAGAAAAGTAAAAGCGGGATTCTTCAATTGGAAAATGCAAGCTTCTTTCCAGCAAGATTATTGGGATAATGCAATGGCAGCTGTATTTCTACTATTTCCTTTGATACACAAAATCATAAACTAGCAGAAAAAATCAATAACGTCCTTGATAAAACTGATAATTATGTTGAAAAAAAAATTAGTGACATTTTGAAGCTTTGATTGGTGAAAAACGTCGAAATTATCGAGTGGCGCGACAAATTCGTGAAAGCTCACGGAAATATGGAATGGTCGTGGAATCACAGGAAGAAAGCTGAGTCGTGATAATATCAATTCAAGCGGGAGTGGAGCTTTTTCGATGGGAATGCGGGTCTGTGAAGAGGAATGCGCCGTGCGATAACGAAGACACAAAGTATTGCTGTGTGGACACTGACAGAAATTTTTTTTCTGTTATTAAGGACGAAATTATATATAATACTTATAGTGTGAAAAAAAAAAATAAATAAACTTTTCAACATTTTTGAAAAAAGTCGTGAGTGAAAATCTTTGCCAGTTGCAAATAAATCAGAATAATTAAGCACTAATTCATTGTTTAAATACGAAAGATAAAATTTATTTACCTTCGTCTTTTTGCCATAAACTGTTTGCCTTCTCTCCAACCCTCCATATTTTTTTTTTCTTCGTTTAAACTATTTAACCAGAGTACGATCAGTGAATTGAACAATTATCTCAGAATATTTATCCTGTAAATATTAATTTTAGCATTATTAAAATCCCCTGTGTGCTGTGGTTAAATTTAACACCAGGAACATCTGCACCCTTGCATCAATACTAACCCCCTTAGCAGCAGTCATCGGAGAAGATATCACGTGACCAAGTGGTAGTATGCTATTGACAAAGGTGAATTTATTTCTTGCTTAGGTGCTGAAACACGGGGGATTTAAGTGCTGTGACGCCATTGAGACAGGAGGGAAAGAGGGTGGTCAATATGCCTCCTATCTTCCTCATTCTGTTGTTGGCGATCGACCTGATTATCGCGCAGAATCATGTTGGTGAGTAAGAAAACAAAAATATATTAGTGTAAACGGCGAACTGCAAAACTCAACCAAGCTTGTGAAAAAAACTGTGTAAAAGCACAAGACTCTTGTGGACGTGATGGCGTCTGACCGCAGCTTGGATGAACTATTCGACAGTGTGCTTTTTTTTTCATCGCGTTAAAAAATACGTGGAAAATTGTTTTACGTGTTTCATCGATCTTCAAACACGTGTTTATAATTTTTCACATGTTTTTTTTTTCTTTTTTTTTGGACTCTATTAATACTACCGTGTTGTACCGTGACAAGATGATGTGTGACAAGCGCGCGAACGGAACTCATCTATCACTCGAGTTGTGTCTCTGGCAATGAAATATATTTCAATATTAATTTTCCGCTATAGGGCAGAAAGAATGTAAATTTAATTGTGATATTGGAAGGTACTCAATTGCGAGACAACGCATGGTTAATTGCTAATTATCAATACTATATATGTATAGATATGCATTCACCATCATGTTAAAATTTAATTAATTAATTTTCCAAGCCTAGAATATGGCTGATTGGTTGCCATCAGCTGATGAAAAATAATTCGCGAGCTACAAGCTTTTGCTCGGTGGCGCATCATCAGTTGCCGTTAAATCGCGTCGCCAAGTTTATTGGCTCGTGATGCCGCTGTACAGTCATTACGCTCGGGAGAGTAATCCATCGAGCTTTGCGCTGACTATGTCATAATGACAATACGTCCCTACGGAATTTCAGTTAGTTAATTATGAATGGACAGAATCCTAATTTTGAGGCGTCGCAGAAAATCTCTACGGATTTACGCGGGCTTGATAAAATTATAGTGTGACTAGGACCGACCATATAAACACGATATTTTTCAAACCTCCCCGGTTAACTTACCCCTTATCCTAAAAAAAATTTGTTTTCCAAATTCGACTCGATACAAAAAAATTTTCTGCGATCAGAATATCGAACAAAATTACTATTTATATTAATTAGAATTTTTTTTATCACTATTAAAGTAATATTATATCAAATTTATAAAAAAAAAGTTTAAATTGAAATGGGCGGGTTTAGTATAATAGTGTAGAAAATATTATAGTTTGTGTGTTTAAAAGTTTTCAAAGCAGATTTATATAGTGGATCATATCTGGAAAACTTTGAAACATATATTAGGGAATATAAAAATAAATAGTAATAATTTGCATCATACGAAAATATTCGTGAATGAATAAAAAAAATATATTACCAGAGTAGAATAACTTTATTATCCATCTGACAAATTAATTCAACGGTGTTTGAGCTTTTCTATTACTTTTTCCGGTCTGCGCCGTCAGCGCCTGTCACTAGACGGCTTTCAAAAGGGTGGTGGTTGGTTATATAGATATATATATATATATACATACATATTTTCTGAGATCTCGTCTGCAACAGCTGAGTTCACGGGCAATGCAAATTTCTACTCGGTCTGCAGGGATGATCGTAGCTTCGGAGATTTCCTCAGAGGCTTCGCCATAAACCCATATAAAAGAGGACGCACTCGTGGAAAGTAGGACGCGCGCGCACAAAAAAAAAAATGAAATCAAGTTTAGGTAATGAAGAAAACTTTTTTTTTATTATCTACTACCCTTTGCCCCTAAGGAGCTTTCGACCACTTGGTTTGCGAATAGCACGCACACATTTTTTCATGATAAATAAAATATATATGAAAAAAAAGGCTAAAAAACTTTTATGACAACACACACTTTTAGCCAATTTTTTCTCGAGTTTTTCGACTTTTCCAACTGTCGAATTGACTTATTTGCTGTATGATATTGTTAAAATTGTCTTTTTTTGTCAACGCGATTTTTTAACATTATCAAATATTATTTTTTTTTTTTCAATAGTTCTTGCGTAAAGACCAAAAAAAAAATTCAATTAATTTTAGATGATAGAAAAAAAAAGTTTATTATTGAACTGGGAAAAACACGCTCACGTAACTTATAATGAAAAAAAAAAAAAAAAGCTCACAAACTTTTATGACAAATCTTGATGGTGAGACTTTTAGAGAGCTTCTCGTCTTTGTCATTGATTGAATAAGCTTTTTTGTTTATAGGATTTTGTTTTGTTAGTGAGAGCCTTTGAGAAACGTTGTTGACACGATTGTATAATTAAAATTTCACGCTCGAGGTTTTTTGGAGTTGTGCTCAACAAGGATCACTGTTCTTGTGGGATTAGGGATGACGTTTGTCGAGGTATAACTGTGGAAGTTAGTTAATGTAATAACCAGCGTTTTGCATGAAACCGCGTAGATTTTAAGCCCTGTCACTCGTCTACGTCTGACCCAAGTTAGTCTTTACTACTTTTAAAATTTTCATCACATGAATTATTTTGTTGTGTGTTTGTATAAAATCAACAGTTCAAATGTCAAAGTCGCTCTGTGAAATCCATCGGAATTGACCCTCTGGACTCTCCCCGCCGTCGCTCTCGTGCTTGCAGAGCTGCATTAATAATAACGTTAAAGGCTCCTCTCAGTTCTAAGGGGGGTGGAATTTATGAAGGTCTAGAGAGTGCAGTTTGCTGTTCTGCTGAGTTCAATTCTCAAGCATGCGCGCACACGCTATTCATCCATGTACGTTTATAAATTTGAGGGACATGAAAATTTGAAAAATTTACCCTGTCATATTATGATAGATTCTTTGACGCGTGGAAAAATTTTATCATGCGTTCTAGAAATTCTTCTATATATATTTCTATAATAAATATCGTGTATTAATGAAATTTCTGGATATATGATATATCTGTCACTCAATTTTTACATTTAATATAAATAAACAAAATTCATAGGAATGTAAATTAATTTTTGTAAATATCTAACTAATAGAAATGCAATTGAAATTTATTTTCTCATTCACTTTGATTATTTTCTTCAATGGAATTCATTAAGTAATTAATTAATATATTAATTAGTCGAATGAGTGCGCGGTTTTTTCATAAATAGAAAATTTTTAAAAACCTTTTTTGTTTAATTTTCAAACAAATTATTATCGAAATATATATAACCAGATGGTTTCATTGATGATTTCAAAACGCTTCATGTTTTTTCAATTTTTTTTTCCAGCTTTCAAACTTTTATTCATTTTTTTTTTATAAATTTTTTTATTCGAGATACATTTTCGAGAACATAGCGTAGAGAGAGAGAGAGAAAAAAAAAGAGAAAAATAAAAGCTTCACTATATAAATTTTTCAAACAAAAAAGGTCACGGTTTACAACCATATTTTTTTTGTAGTTTGATATAAATATAATCTACCACCAAACAACAGAAACAAAAAAATTACAAAAACTTCACAAACATTTCGCGAAAAAGTGATAAAGAATTTTTTTTTTTATTTAAAAATAAATAAAATTAACTTGAAATATTCTTTTTTTTTTTTTTCGTTTTAGGAAGGTTTTAGATTTGTAACTGTATTTAGTTCACGTAGAAATATCTATAAATTATCTATCGATTATTGTTACTTTTAAAGGAATACCCACAGGACCTAGAGGCGCGTACGCATGACTTTTCGTTCTACACGGCAACCCCATAATTTGCAATAAACGTGGTAATAACCGTACCTCCTTACCAGCAAGAATAATACCGCGGGGTAATTTTCACGATAAAAAAGCTTCACCTCCCTTTAATACTAGGGCTCGTGCTTATTTTCAGCCTGGAGGGCGGAAAAAAAATCGATGTCCCCCGCATTTGCATTCACTGACACCGTTAAATAACTTTATTTACGTCAACACGATGCCGGCATCGTTGTTAGGAAGAGTATCTTCATGACAGTATATTTTTAATAATCAATATATAGATTGACATTATGAGCTTTATCCATTTGTTATGGTCCATTGAGCATATCCCACGCGTTGAGAAAAAAAAAACCCTTTTGGCATTTCGTTTATGAACTCAGTTTGAAAATAAATCATTCCGGGGAAAACTCAACAAATACCGAGGGTTATATAGTGGAAAAAAGAAGAAATGGCTTTCACAAAAGCTTTGTCGACTCATTACGCTGCACGATCGGGTCACAAAATATCTTTCGCCATTCTATTCATCCCTTGCTTTATCCTGTATACATTTGAACACTAGTTTGTCGACGGATAGTTGTCTACCCTGTTTTCCTAACCCCCTTTCGACCCTGCGGATAATCAGTGTGTCGGGAATTTTCACGATGGAGCTTAATGATATTGAACTCGTGTTTTGAGAGAGTGATCACGCTGTTAGGGAGGAAACTTTACGGATTTACAGATAATTCCAATTAAATTAGTTAAACAAAACAATAGGGATATTGTAGAATAAGTGATTAAATTTTTACTTGATAAATATTGAAACAATATTTTTTTTTTTCGCATCAACTTATGTTTTCTTGCTTTTAATAATTTTTTAAAGATTAAAAAATAGTTTAATGATTGTTTAAAATTGAAAAAAGAGTGTGTAGTTCTGTATTTCAGGTTAAATTCAATTTTTAGTTATTTAAAATTATATAAAATTATGGTTATAATTCTGAGGAAAATTTAATTTTTTTCGATAGAAAATTTATATATAAGTGAGTTTTTGAGGTAGGAGGCAAACATATAGGACAAAGCGATCATAGGTCGATGTGGGTGGATAGAAAATCGAATAGCACGACCCAAGAACATCTCGAAGTCTCGAAATCGTCTCACATTACGAGAATCCAATCCCAACGGAGATTAGATTCGAGTTCTAATGGAACGAGGCGACGACGAAGAGCTGAGAATCCACAGAATTCGAGGTGTGTTTTTTTTATTTTATTTTTTTAAAACATTGCTACAGTCCATTCTCTACATTTCTTCTCCATTTCCATTCGACTATTTTTCGGTTTTTGTTGATGTTGACACACTCAAACGAGGTCCGAATGAGCGTTCGATTCTTCTCTCTCATCGTGACTGTTATTTAAATCACAAAATATCGTCACACTGTGACACAATAGATCATTTGCAAAGTGATAACTGACAATATGGATAGCACAATAAATCGCGTACAGCATCGACAAATAAAACAGTGTTGATATAGCACTTCACAAGCCGTGAACCCAATCGAATTCAATTTCAATGTGAATTTTTAAAAGTTGAGTAAAAATTATTTTCAAACTATAATTTCGCATTTTTTTTTTTCTTGTTTGTCATAGTCTCTCTCTCTTTTTTTTCCTGTCGCTCATTGGTGAATGGGTTTTACCCCTCTGCTGTAAAGTGAATAAAAAAAAATTTTTTTCCCTCTGAAAATTCAACCCTCTAAAAAGTTTTCGTGATTATTTTCGAGCTTTGTCTTTCCATCTTTCACAATCTTTCGGAATCATTAAGTCTCAAGTACACATTTCTATCTCGCCGAAAATCTACCCCTGCCAGGGATAATTCAGTCTCGCTTTTCATCTCTATCTCAACACCCAATCTACATTGTCTCAAGCACGTCTCCTTTGCTGGCCACTCGTTCAAGGCTTAAACAATACGGTTTTTTTTTCTCTCCTGGGAAGTACCTATGCCCCCCGACAATTGTATTCTATTCTCCTCGTCCATGACGAAGATTAATGAAATCATCTGCTCATTAAACTCTGTCGAAAAAAATTATTAAAACCCTGGAGAATTTTGTTTTTTTTTGCTTTTTCCGCAATGTGGAATTAATAATTTAGTGGATGCAGTATATGTTTTTTTTTTCTAAGCAGTTTAGATATTGATAATTTGTACTAGTAAAAAAAGCCCAATTGCACAATCTCACGCGAGGCATGTTCAACGCTCGCTCAGTCGACGTTTTTTTTTTTTTTTCGCGTAAAATGGTTTGAAAAAACAACTTTTAGATGATATATATTTTTCGGATAAGTATGTGAATTTAATGGTTTTTTTTTTAAATAAGATTTTGCAGTAATAAATACAAGTTAAGATACTGATTGATTTTTAACCTCTTAGGAATGGGACTGTTTTGCGCACCCTTTGCGTGCTTTAATTACTGAGCTTTCGCGGCAAATCAGCGGCGTTAACGTTCCGTGGTAAATGAGGATTTTCATCAATGAATCACCGGCCACACACATTGAATGACATCAGTTTGGCCACAATTCAAACATCGACGAATCAAATCGATAGTCAAAGCTTGCGTGTGGTCACTGATAAATTTCGTTCATTTACGCTTCACTGGAATTCCCGCGCACATCACTCAAACTTCCCAACACATTTCTCTGGCTTTCAGTAAAATATCTATTTCCTGTGTAACACTCTATACTCAGCATTCCATCACTCACTATCGCGTTCATTATACCCTCTACTACTGCGTCACGGCGGGGGCGATCATCATCACTGACAGCAGTGTACTGAAGTCCCACGAGACTTGTCCAACTCTCGCGTGATAAAAATTCTCACCCTCTTTTGTCATATTCACACAAACGTGTGCAGAGTTGACGGTTCGTACGTGATGCAGGCTTGTCATTTTCTCAAATTTTTTTTCTAGCCTCAGATAAAAATGAGAAGAAAAGGTCCTCTTCTACCAATTAAATTTCTCCAGTTTCTCTTTCTCATCATTTTTGCTGTATCCAACTAAATTCCACGAGTGAACTTTGTACTAAAGAATTTCTTGCTTCACTCTCTGACATGCGTTTGTTCTCCCCTTGATTTTTCCACGTCACACAACATATCTATCGTAATTGACACGCTTCATGTGTGATGTCGTGATTCCAATTGCAAGGGATACTACATTCTATTTCTACCATTTCTTTATTAACGATCACATCCAATAGTTATCGTATAGAAAATTCACTCAAAATTTAAATCAAGAGCTTTTACGTGTTGAATAAAATATTAAATCATCGATTAACTAAAATATTTAAATTAAAAATGCTTGATTGTATCTTAAAAAAAAATTTAGACTATCTTATTAATAGTCGAAAGATATAAAATTTCTATTCAAAGCGAAATTTTATTGAAAATAATCATCTTAACAGTTTCAATAGCAGTTTCAAAGGTGAAAATGACTTTTCTCAAAGCTTACCGTGATATTCTCAATAGTGAAAATATATACCGAGACATACGAACAAGCATAAAGGGGCGAGAAGACATAGAATTTTAGGATGCAATTTAGATTTGCGACAATAATAACATCAATAACGGGTAACCGCTAAGGCGCTACATTGTTATTATGGTTTTCCTCGAAGGTGATTCGATGCTGCCGAATATGTATGTTTGCACACAGATACTATATGTACAGTGGGCAAAGGTCCATGTGTTTGCATTGGAGCGAGACAAGTGAACGTGTGGGAGATGCGGTTGACCTCGGTGCAGTGTTAGTTGGGCTCTTGGTTGCTGATACTCCCTCAGTATGGGTGGGATAAGACGTAGTCTTGAGAACGGGTCATAATGGAGAATGTAATAGTTGCACAACTGCTATGGGCATGATTCATATTCGTGTTTCTGCGATATTCCCTCTCTAGGCACTTAATCGTGGATGTTTTTTTTTATTGGCCTCTGATACAGAAGCTCGTCGACACGGGCAATCGTTAGGATGAAGATTTCGTATAGTGTATGCTTGGCGGGTTTTGAAAGTTGGGTAAATCTATACATATCCATCCGCTCTCTTATCGAGTCTCTTCTACCGGCGGCCTACTTCTCACGAACAAGCACACCCGGCGCCATCGACGATCGTCCGGGGTCGCGATAAAATAACGTAGTTTTCCCTGAGGATCTAGGGCTCTACAAACGATGACCCGGATAATTGGGAAGACGTGTCGACGGTTAATGACTCAGCCGCAAGCCAAGCATCGTATAAAACTCACGCGTCGCACTTATAATGGGTTTATACTACTTTATAGGGCGGTGCAAGTTTGCAAATCGTTTGAATGTAGGACGCATGATATATTGCTGTTTCAATTTCTCAAAATATAACGTTTAATTGTTTTATTGGATGCAATATATCTGAGTATTTATTGATCTAGTTTAAAAATAAATTTTAATATTTTTAGAAATGTTTTTATCGGTAAATGAAATTTTTTTCTCTCAAATTATCGACAGATTTTTTATAAAAGATTTTCTGTTTTTTTTTTTCTGCTCAAAGATTGGCAGGGAAAATTAAATAACAAAATTTTTCTATTAAAAAAAAGTATTTTTTTTCATTTTTCATTTCGACAAAGATGTTGGCGTAAAATTGGCAGCGTTGCCCTTTTTATATTACAGGGTGTCCTTTATCCCCTTGTGATGTTTGTCGTTGAAACGTAGTATTTTTTGAGACTCGACACTTTCTCGCGTAAAAAGCCGGCCAGTATCGCATGGGACAGCGGGTGTGAGCGTGAAAAGCATTCTCTCGTAAAGCTCCAAAAAAAAAAGCTCTCGCGGTGGCGGCGGAGGGCGAAATTGTGCACGAGATACAAATTCTACGGATTCATTCATAGACTGGTGAATATGAGCACCATTGTCAACGTCTATAACTATATATATACGCTCTAAAATGAGTTGCAGACATTGTTGAAATAGTTTTTGCGCTTTTTCAACCCCCTAACCGAGTCTCGAACATCTCTTGCAGTATGATAAACGACGACATTATTTTAGTTTTTTTTATTCTCTTTTTCTACTTAGGTATATATTCTTTTTGCACCCTGTTTCCCGTTTATTTTCGCGCACATTCGTCCCGAGAGACTCCTTTCTGAAACGATTCAGGATTAAAATAGATAGATTTTATAGTTCACTGTGATATATTTGCTTGGGTGGAACGCACCCTGTACACTCGCATGGATTTATAAGGGGTCGTTAGTCACGCTTCATTCGGGTGTGCGTCATATGCGTGCAATAATTCATATTCAATCTAATTTTTATGAGATTTTCCCACAAGCGCCGATATTCTCTCTATATATTACTCGTGAAATCGTAAAATATCCGTTTAATCTACGAGTCAATATAACAGCGCACTTAATACCCTCACGTGCGAAAGTCAAATAAAAATATTTATTACAAAAAAATCATTTGAAAAAAAAAATTTTACGCAGATCTATTCGTTTTTACAACTAATTTAAAAATTTAAAAACATAAAATAAAAAATTTAATGAATCTCTTTGTTAGAGACTTAGATTTCATGGTTACAAGTAAAATAGTTTTTTTTTTTTTACATCAATCGAAGCACAAATATTGAGTGGAATTTTACTTGTAAAAAATTCTCAACTGCGAATAAATGTTGGACTGCACTTAATTTCATCTTTGGAATCTGAAAAAACAAAAAAAAAACTGGGAGGAATTTATAGAGGGAATGATTCAGAAAGATTGGAGAGTATATAGGTACTAATATAGTTATTCTTCGGGGATTGCATCAGCCTCTTGCCAGATAAATATAGAAATTCAACGGACAAGAGTCGTAGGAAGTCGACGAAAACTTTGTGAGCCCGTGGATGATCTTGGGATACGAGTTAGGAGCGTTTACCGTGACACTGTTTGCCAGCGGTTATCCCCGCTTCGATTCTCGATGTCTCCAAAGAGTCACGAGAACTTGGAAAAGACTCCCCAAGACTTCCTTTATCTTTTTGTCTTGCATTATATATCAACCCGCATTTCCGCACGAGCTTTTTCCCTCCAGATTGTGAGTCCTACTCCCGTATATTATTTTTTTTTTTACTTAATTTCTTTTCTCTCATTGTTCTCCACTCTATTTTCATCCCTTTAGTTTGCTACTCTTCCTTTGTCATCTGTTTCCAATTCGTATTTTCTTTCTCGCGTCTTTTTCCACTGGAAAATGCTATTGTCGTAAACCTCAAAGGCAAAAAAAAACAGAAAAAAATTTTTTAAAAAAATAGAGTAACGGACGTCTAAAAACGACGCTTTCGTCTCATCATCCAAGCTCGGGTTTCCGCACGGAAATTGAGCTACTCCCCAGCGGCTACACAGTCTCCTTCAAAATACTCTCGTATATACCGATATTCCTCGTGAATTATCTCAGTAAATTATATATAAAAAAAAAAAAACCATCGAAAAATCTTCTTTCCACTCAACAGCAATTATTCTCCATTAAATTTCAATTTAATCTCCAGGCTAAAAAAGACAAAAACCTTTTACTTTTTTTGAGAAATTTTATTATTTTATGTTTATAAGACTTTCCCCATACATCTATCGATTAAAACGAACAAAAAACAGCTTTAATACTGATGAAACAACTATTAATTTTTTTAGAGTACAAAAAAACTACTTAAAAAAATTTACCACATCTAAAAACTTATCATAAATACTTTGAATACTCTCGAACTAAATAGTTCTGAAATTATTTCAACTCACGAGAAAATTCAAAATACCGTTTGAAATCATTTCACACTTTTCCATCACAAGTTTAAAAATCAAGTATAACGAAGTAACACTTGGAAAAAGTTGCGGTTTTCGGATATGTATTATTATTGTTATTCCCAGGCACATAATAGAATCAACAGTTATTGAAAAGCACGACGACGAGGCGAGAAAAGATATATATCCTCGGTTCTCCCTTTTACGATGGCAGGAAAACACAATAAACGTGGCAGCTTTACAGCTGGTCGCGATCCTCTCGCCTATCGTGGTTTACTTTTACAGTCTGAAACTACTTGCGCGTGCGAAGGGAAAGAGAACACCACGGCTTGGTCCCCAACACGCCATCTCGCTGAGCCGAGAAATCGCGTGCCGAAGGTTACATCGACCGCGTGGCCTGTGAACGACCTCTAGCGCGTCTTCTCAACCCCTTTTTCATTCTACGTATAGTTGTAACTTTATTCGCGTTTTCTCTCTGTTATTCTTCTTATACCTTCAGTCTTCTGCTGCTAGACCATCCGCTCTTTTACCACGCTCTGTTCCGTCCTTACTTTACGGACAATCCACTCCTGTGCTTTATGAGGAACACGCTGAGGAACTTGACTCGCTCGGTAAACCGGACGCACCATCTCGCTCGTTATTATAACGTCCACTGACCTCGTTCGCCCTTCCTGCACAGTATACAGTTATACAGTGAGTAAAACCACCTTGAGAAATTACATAAATTTATGCGCCAAGGCAACTGCCCGAGTTCTTGTGTTCACCTGATTTTTTTTTCCATCCCCCGGTGCTTGGGATAACGAAAAAAATCTTCCGTCGACTTCTCAAAGCCACAAAGGCACTCGCTCCCTTTTATTTCTCGTTCGCTCGTGCATGCGTGCGTGATGCTGATGGTGGCAACGCCACCGCTGGCTAGGCTTCATTAATATTTATTTTGTTTTTTCGTTATTTAACAATGTGAATCGTTCACCGAGTTTTTATTACAATGCTTGAATATTTAGTATGTGTTACTGGCAAACGCCTAGTGCGATTGCATTTGCATCAATCGAATTGGGTTTGTGATTTTAATGTAATCGATAGCGTCTACTAAGCGAATATTCACTCGTATCTCGCTCTCTCGTCGTTGTTATGTATATATGTTGAGTTTGCCAGGTTAAAATAAATGCGTAGCACTTTCTAAATTGGTGAAATTCTATTTAGCTTTTGCATTCGGTTGTATTTTATTGGTATTTTATGTTGGCTTATTTTGAAATGTCAATTAATTGTTTGGAATTTTATTTGATGAATTTTCACGTGGAAAAAAATTTTTTTGGTAGCATTAAAAACAATTATTTCATTGTTTTTTTAGCATTGAAAAATTTACGCAACATTTTATTGAATAAAACAAGAAGAATTTAATTTGTTTTAATTTTTTTTTTTTTTTTTTCAGTTCTGAAAAATGTTTAACGATTTTTTAGACTTTAGTTTGGGGATAATTTTTGATTTACTGTCTGTTATGCACTTTAACGCTTCTGCACGTATGAAAAGTCATTGAGAAATTGTCGTTTTTTGACAGAATTTAATAGTGAGAATGACTTTATCAAAAATGATTGTTCAGGTGTCTTGAGGTTATCTGAAATTCATTTGATAATAAGGGTAGTTACTGATAAATTTTGTTGAAAGACGGCAGTTTTCACTTGGAACTTTCGGCGGAATATCCGCATGGACGTGACTTGAAATACTTAAAGTTATAAAAAATTTTGAATTACTATTCTCACACAAATTTTACCTGTTTGAGCATCGCATTTGCGCAAATTAAATACACGATAAGTTCAGAAACTGTATACTAAGCATAAGAGTAAATATTAACTGATATTTTAATAAATTTCTTGACAAATTTTAACCCTGAAAATTGTCACAGTAGTATAAAAGACGATTTTAAGTAAAAATTATTGCATTACATTAAATGAATTAATTTTTTTTAGACAGTTAAAAAATTAGTTTAGCTGATGAATACAGAATAATTTAAATGTTGTTTGAAAAAAATGTTAAAAATTTAATTGAAATTAAATACGAAAATTCGATTATTCATTTAATTTTGGTGCTTAAGAGAATTTAAAGGCTTCTTGAGTCTTTGGCAAATCCTTAAAGATACACTGTTGCCATTTTTTTCTTTTGCTACTTGATTAACGACCTAGCCTTGTCGACGAGCTTCAGAGCTTTTTCGGCAACTCGTCCCCAGCGAGTTTACTCGCTTCCCTTCGTTATTCTACGGCTGGAGACACTTTCCACCAGGGGAATCGTATCGTAATTTTTTTTGTTTCTGTTGTCTCATCCTAAGAATCCATACGAAGCAACTCAAGCTTTTCCGCCTCGTTAACCGGTCCCGAGTGCGCAGTGGTATAGGCTTTAAAATTTCCACAAACTTATAAAACAGATAAATGATTGTGTGTGTGTGTGTGTCCGTCGCATGAAAACGCGCAGAGAGACGGTGAAATGTCGTAGACCGGACGGTTATTAATTAACGAGACAGCGAGGGCGGCACTTTGATAAATCTGCCGTCATGCTACAAAACCTCTCTTCCAACAGAGGCCGTGGTTTACGGAAATAAAGTCGACTTTTTCGTGGTGGCGAATTTACAGACTCCGACTTTTTGATCAATCATTATACACACTCTGGGAAAATGGCGTGGCATAACCGCGATAGTGTGTTTTACAGTAATTACACCGCGTTCTTTTCTCCGCGCTGTTTCCCACCTTGTGCTTCAGAATTAGATCGATCGTTGTGCCTTTCTCCACGTTGTGCATGCTACATCGACCATGTTGAGGAGATTAATTAGTGTTATCCGAGTGAATCTCGTCCTGGCGAATTGAACAGGCTTGATGAGTACCACTTCGGTGCAGTCAGTATTTTTTTTTATACTGAACTTCACGTCTCGTCACAAACACCCCCTATTCAGTAGCTATACGAATAATAAAAATTCAATTTTTCACTTTTAAAAAAAAGTTTAAAAAAAAAAATCATTTGATTCATTTTATCTCTTTTTTTTTCATTCAAACGTGAAACATTGGAAATACATGGTGAATTCATACAGAGAACACCCCTTTTGACTATTATTATTTACGAATTGAATAGATCAGGAATATTCTAGTGATTTAATTTTTACTTTTTAAAAATTTACTTTATAGACAGCAGTCATGACACCTAAAACATTGTCATTATTCTCTGGCATTTTACGGAACTCCATGGCGGCCGTTGTGTTGCATTTGTAAAGTAGTTTTTGATAGTAGCAGGATGGCAGGGTTGGCGGAAGTTTTACTTCCCGTTTGCTCGATTCCGTTTTCTCCCTTCTGCCATTCAAAGCACTCTCGCTCAGTATCTACGCGAATCTGCACCATTCTGTCGAAATAACTCAACGAGAAAATAACTGACGTTGCCTTCGTCTCAGTAAACGCGCCCCACGCCAGACGCATTAACTGTAAAGCTTTTTACAGTTATGTGTGTATGTGAGTGTATTCTCGTCATTTCTTGAGTGAAAACCACCACGAATCAATCTCCCGTGTGTTTTTTTCATCCCTTATTTCTCGTCTCTCTATATATATAATGCAATTGCAACAGTATACGAAATGAAAAATCACTATTACACTTTCTCGAGCCACATGTGCTCTATGTTTTTGCCGGATGGAACAAACAAACGGTACAGGCGTCCAAATATATATACCTATTACCTAGCAATGCAATTTGGCGAGTGGCCAACCAGATGTATAAGTTCTTATATTATACTTTGTGTGTGACGATAAATATGTTTTTCTTTCGAATTCCTTTGCCCTACATGTTGTTCTAATAAATATTGAAGAAAATTCTAACTTTTCACAGTTTCAATATCAAAACAAATCTTAAATACAAACTATATTTTTCCAATATACATTTCATTTCATTCAATATCCCTTAAAATTCAAAATAAAATATTTAAAATAATCGAAAACGATTATTAACGATTGATTAAAACTTATATTATGCTCTATAACAGTTTACAATTGATAATTTTTAATATAATTTGATGATTATCATATATAATAAACGTTAATAATCGATGCCATTTGATAACGGTTCCTAACGGTCGTTACGCAAACTAATAACGGTTGATAGCATTTCATAGCGGTTTCTAATGGTGAATGATAAGTATTAACGGTTGATAATAACGAATAATATTTAGTGTTGGTTCGGGATGGTAGAGTTATATTAATATTTAGGTAGAAATTGCAGAAATAGCGGTTGAGGGCTTGTATTCATGTTGAAGAGTTAGTTTGCAGTGATCTTAGAAACTTGCCTCAGGAGCATCCATGTACTTTCAAGTTTGTCAATATAATATTTCTCATAATTTTTCATTTGTGTTGTTATTCAAAGGCATCCTCAAAAGACTTGCTTGCGTGTCATTAAATTAACGTTTGACATAAAGTTGTGGCGTGCTAAATCTTGTGCGCGCGTATAGAAACTCGGAATTCTTGTTTACACACTAAAGTTTACAATCTAGCCCAGAGGTTTCTGGGTAATTGGCTCTAAGAAAACTTCTCTAGAGCGAATTCTCCATTACTCATGGCCGAATTCACAACGATTATACGTGTACTCGAGCCGATAATCGATTGTGAATCGACGCCCCATCTCCCTAACAATGATAAACGATTTGCAATGTGGCTAGGGCAATAGTAGAAAATTTGATATCTCACAAGACGGAGAAAACTCAACGGTTTCTTGCTCGTTCGACCATTGTCCCGTTTTAGTGTTGCCATTTTTTCGCCCTCTTCATCTGCTACTGATGCTGCTGCACGTGATTTATGAGCCCGCGTCGTGATACCGTGAATAAATAGATTGGTATAGAGGTGATCGAAAACAAAATCCCACGGAAATTGGAATAAATGGCGAACAAGCGGCTGCCAGTGAGCGAGCGATAGCGGAACAAAGTCTTTTGCGTAGAAAAAAAACCACGATTTATTTAGTTACAAAAATAAAAATCTAGATATTTTGGTTACAAAGAGGATAGCAACATTAAATGGACATACATCTGCTATACAATATTTTCAACGAGAAATTCTCCATTTTTTCCGGAGACATTTTTCATTTTTATCCACTCTCTTATTTAATATTTTTTTCTCTAAACAATTTTTTTTTCGTAAATTACTTCATTTTACACATGAAAAAAAATATCTCGCTTTATTAATTATAAACGTAGCTTGAAAAAAATTGTAAACTAAAATTTTCCAGATTATTTACAACCACAAAAAGTTGGAAAATATAGTGGAAATTTTTTTTAAACACCTGATAGCGATAAAAAAAAATTATGTTATCGGTAGAACGCATTGTTTTTTGCGTCTTATCTTACGTATGGAAATAAATTTTATACGGCTATTTATATATTAAGTAGTTATGTATTGTGCGGGTGTTTTTACACATAGATTGGCAAAGGTATACACATAGACACAAGGGTAAATCGTGGGGCACTGGGGAAAATAGTCAGGTCGTTGAAGTGGACCGAAATGATTGGATTCAAACGATACGTTCATCGATTGGGCTTTAACGACGGTTTTTCAGTTAGTCGACGGTCATTAAAAGACACCCCATCGGGTTGCTATATACCGTTATCCCACGGTAGAATAGTTGAGACAGACGGGGTGGTGTATAGCAGTCGATTTTATTTGCCAGGAAAAGCGCGAACGCGAATTCCAACGTGTTTCGCGATTGGATAACATGGACGATTCGTGAAACGGGCGAAAGTGCTGGGGGAGAAAATGTTTGCTACCTCTCGTGGTGGAAATAAAAAGCTCGAGCTAGAATACCGTATCGTTGAAGCAGGCTACTATCGTTCCAGTTTTTCCAAATTGGTCGAGACTCCAAGGCTATTTTGTCTTTTATGCTTTTTTTTTTTCGTTTTTTATTCTCAACGATACTCCAATCATTCAATGATTTTATCACGTCTAACTGCAGTCACACGATTTATTGAGAAAATTTTCTATTTATATAAAAAGCGCATTCACATCAAATGAGTTTAGCAATGAATGAATTAATTATTAATATTATACCATCTAGCCACTAACTTGAAAAAAATTCTAACTCAAGTTAAATACTACCCTTTTTATAAAGATATTTGTAGTAGGGGGAAAAAAAGCTCGACTTTTTATTATGCTCTAATTTCTTCTATTTATAAAAATTATGGCAGACAAGTGAACTCCCGCGGCGTTTAACTGCGACTTTATTTTATCCCTCTTTTTGTTAGGTTTTTTTTTTAATTTCATGAGAAGACCATTTAAATAAGGTCAAGTTATTCTAATTTTTTTTTTTCCATTTTTCTATTGATCCCACTCTATTCTTACACACAGTCATGAAGAATAAATGAATGGATAGAGGAAAATATATATTCAGATTATAAATTGTTACTTCTTGAAATTCATAATATCTAGCTTATAAATATTGCAAGAGGAATCAAATTTTTTTAAATAGCCATAGATTGTTTCAATTATAGAATGGATCGTTATGTATTTTATTTGACTTCTCTTCGAATAAAGTTCTTGGCGATATTCCTTCCCAAACAATTCAATGATTCTCCAAGCTTCTAAAGTACTTTGACCGTTCGAAAAAAAGGCTTCAGAAGCCACTTTCAAATAGAAATTATTAAACATCATAATTAAATAATGCCCAGATTAATTTTATAACTTCCGTTATTTTTCTTTTTTTTTAAAAGATGGATTTAAAAGCTGAAAAAAAATTTTTTTTTTGCGTAATAATAATTATTTGTATGATAATTTTTTTCATGCTTCTACTTAAGATTTCTAACAAAGTAAATATAAAATTTTTTAAGGTTTTTTTTAGTACAAAAATTAATTGTTTTAGTCAGTTAACAAAGTGGGATATAGAGAAAATGAAATATTCTAACCATTTTTGACAGTAGCTTAATAACACTGTAAGTGGCAAGTGGATTGATTGAGCGAAGAGATCCCCAGTTGGGTCAACGTACCAGGCAGATTGGCAGATATGATCAATTTTCGTTTCGTGACCGCGCTCACTCGAATTGCGATTGGTAGCCGAGCGTTTGGGATCCACACCGCACTGCGTTCTCGACCGACACTCGATACAAGTTCATTAAGGCTTTGGATTCCGATAATTGCTGTAGGAGAAGCACGTCGATTGACGATACAGTTATTGTTATACCAGTGGGTCATAAATTGCACCAACTTCTTCAGCTCAATTATACAGTATCAGCTATTCAACGAGTACATAAAAATTTTTCAAAGCACAGTTTTAAGCCTAGCGAAAAAATTACACAGTCATATTCTAAAATTTTATGCACCATAGCACATAAATGAACAGCTTTATTATCGAAATAATCCAGAGACTAATCATTCGACAAGCAAAGGCTAATAGTTGTTTGGTGAAAATAAATAACAACTGGCGTGTATAGGCTATTCTTATCAGGCTCTATCTACATACTCGATCTTCAGAAGAAGAAATAGTAAAAAAAAAAGAAAGTTACCGCGTGCAAAACGTCCCTCGAACGCTCTATAGAGGCTAATCGAGCGCGCTAATGTATGCAACTCGTTCTGCCAGCGCGAAACAATTTTTCTTCCGACTCTTTCGTGCTGCTCAGTTCAACTATATCCACACTTTCAATGTGTTGGACTTCCGGACATTCTGAATGACCTCGCAAAACACACGAATGACTCTCGTAACGATTAAACGACCGCAGATTCCGGTTGCTCGTCGTTCTTTCTTTTTTTTTCATTCGAAAAATGAACCTTTTATACGGTTTCACGTTTCTTCCGGGATTTTATTCAAAATGGAAATTTTATTGGTCCATGAAATTAATTTTTCGTTTTTACTCTGTAAAATCAGTTGGCGTAGGAATTTTTTTTTTATGCACAGATGACAACGGTATTTTTTATAAAATAGTATTCAAAATATCCAACTAATTCGATTCGATGTAAAATTTTTTTTTAATTTCAGAGTTGGGAATGTACTTTTAAACGATATTTTGCTATGATGCTAAAAAAAATTACTTTCTTTTTTCATTTTTAGTACTGTAGTTTTAATTCACCGTGACGGCGCGACTGCTTTTTATGAAGCGTTAGTTGAAGTAACATCATGTGCAATGAGCTATTTAGTCGGTATGGAGCATTTTAGAACCACTGTGGAGTCAATGTCAAATTTAATTAATATAAAATTCATTAAATATCGATAGTAGTAAAAATTTAGAGTGAATTTTACTGTTCTATAAAATTTCCAGTCTTGTCGAGCCGTCAATTATCCCGATATAAAGCCTAGAGAGTTGATTCCGAGTAGCAGGGGAAGACCCAACGTTTGAAAAACTTTTGCTTCAATCCTCTGAAGCGCGAGAGCAGTTCATCGGGGCTTCGATACCGATCCCAACAAGTTTCCATCCTCCAACTAGGGTGGTCTATCATGGCTTGCCATTAGAGGACTTCAGATACTCGGTCAAAACTTCTGTCTAACAAAATTACATGATCAAACTATATATAGACTTTAAGATGTAAAATCGTGATGACCAAGAAATTTACCTTTAACATGAAAACCATCATAGTCTATGAGAATAGAATATTAAATAACGCATCCCTACCACCTCGGACTTGGCCCTTTATCCAGCCCTCGTTCATTATACTGTCTTCAATCTCCAGGAATGCCCTCGGGAAACTTGACTCTCTCTCAGCGCAGCTTCTTCGATGTCCGCGCTAGGTAGGTGCGGGGGTTAAAGTGCGATTATGCGCCCCGGGCAATAACTTCGCCCCTTGGGTTTGCGTTTACCAGCCAAACGACCATTCACGGTCTGCCGAGCATCATTTCGAAATTCTCGACGATGTCCAACCGCAAGACGCAGGTTCTAACCACCCTCTGGCACTCTTCATCCCCGGAGAATGATGGATCTCACGCCGAAGTAGCTCTGTCTGTGCATACACTTCCTGTGCTCTCTCAGTGCAAAAAAAAGGGAAGAATTCCTCACGAAGGTATACGCCAATGCCCCGAGGCAAACACGTTGAATTCCACATCCCAGACGTTCGAGACACTTTTCTAGATGCTTCCAAACCAGCAGTATATACGCTCTTTGTTCTTCGCTGACGGATGCAGTTCCCATTCGCTTTGCAAAAGGGAATAAGTAAACCAACAAAGCCCGTGTAAGTTTCAAGATAAGCTGCAATGCACAAGCTGCTCATGTAGAAGACTGAATTCATGCTTGACGTAATAATGTTAGAGGAGGTTTTGAGATTAAAAAGATACAAGTTCTATCCAATTACTGCATCATCCTGCCCTGTCGAGTGCTTAGCGTGTGTGGGCGCGGATACACCTACTTCAAAGCCAAACGCGTCAACTCTTCTCAACTTGTCACCATGGTTAGTGTTGCTGTGTCTCAATAGGTTTAGTCAACTCGCAATTTTTTATAAAAATAAAAATACTGGGAAAAATGTTTGTATTTACAATTTTTCACTTGAAAAAAAAAAAATTTTTTTCTACATTTATTATCAATAGGATTATTTAAATCATGTACAAAGATATATCAATAATTTTATTATAGAATATAGCCTTTGTAAAAAAATTTTTCAATGCACAATAGGTTTTATAGATATATAAAAGAAAAAAAATTTAGAATATGCGATCGATATTCTATGATATTTTCAATATAAAGAGAATTTTTTTCATCCCTTCTATTGCATGCTAGATAAAATATCCAACGGCTTTTATTTATTGGTTTTTCTTTTTTTTTTTTTTCAATTTCTCAAAGAAAGATATGTGACATGAAAGAAATTTTATTTACCATGCAATTTATTTGATTCTTAAAATTTTTTTACTAGTAAAAAATATCTTATTTCTTAAATATATAATAATTGTTTGAGAAAGTTGAACTCTAGTGGATAGAGTAAACAAGATTATCCGAGGGTCAATTTTATACTTATGATACGTGCTATCAAGTGGTGAGAGTTAACAAGTTAGTCATTGAAAGCAGCTTGAGATGAAATTAATCCCTGGAAGTCTTGTGTCCGGGTCACTGGGCCCGGCTGTGACTGAGCATTGGCTCAAACTCATCGTCCAACATTAACTATATACACTGTGCAATAGTTTCGCCGTCTTAGAAATGGCGGCTTGTGCAACTAGATGTCTTTGGGGGTGTGCGCGCGCGCGCGGCATTAGTAACGCCATGAGTTACTCGTCTGTAACGCGGCGAGTAGCCTGAAGTTTGTATAGTTCTCCTCATTCGCGCGTCAGTCATGCGAATTAGGCTAACACACATTTTATTTATCTCTCAGCAGAGAGACAGTCGGCTCTCTAGTACTTCTCTATGAATAAAGTAGCACTGCGCGCGCGATGCGCCACGGAAAGTCGATAGCTAGGGCGCAAGACACGGCTATAGGGTATAAAGGGGGTGCGAGAAATGGAGAGCAAACCCTCATAAATATTCACGATGAAATCTACCCCTCGATAATAACGGGCTCCCAAAATATACAGGGCCACTCTCTAGCTGTGTGTGCATAGTATCCAACGGGTTTTCCAATGTGCACACACACACATCCAAATATACCAACCCTTATATTCCGATCAGTGTCGGCAATATAGCCTCAACTTGGGACTAACTTTCATTCTGCACTCGTCGTTTGTAATTAACCCGTAGATCATAAGTCGTTATCTCGATTAAGTCGACGAGTAGAAAGTAAACTAACACTTGTTTCACCCCCATATAAATACATTCCATCCAATTTACGTCTCCATTAACAGTACCAAATACCTTTTTTTCGTCTTTTTCAAGTTTTTACATCATGAAAAATGATATAACCCACGTTAATTTACATATTTTTCAATTTAACTTTAAAAAAATCATAAATAATACCTGATTTATGGTCATATTATTAATTTAAAAAAAACTTTCTTTCATGAAATGAAATATTTCTACTGTCGATTGAGTTTCTAGAGACTTTTTTTTTTCTAATTAGTAAAGAAAAAAGTGTTTATTGTTTTAGACTGAATAATAGAAATTAAATAAAAAGAAGAAAAAAACGTATATGACGTATTCTGTTTAGATGAGAAAATTTTAGCTGATTGAGTTCTAGAGAGTAAAACTCATCACTTGAAACTACCGTGAAGCTCCTTTGTCAGACAAGCTATAACATTGTCCAGCATGATTTCTCTAAATTGGTAAAAGTGTCAGAGAGTTTGTCTGTGTCGTGTACGATGACAAACACGAAGCAAGCCATTTGTTCCGAATAGCGTATAACTATTCTCCAACTGATGTTGTATGAGTGTAGTACCAAGCTATATCAGAGCTTTCTACTTTTCGGCGTCTGAAACTCGTGCACCACCCCGCGAAGCTTTTTGTCTCCATCACCAGTCTATATATTTCTAATTCTATCGACGCTCTTTCCGCCGAGTTTCGCCTTTATTCGTCCGAGCCTCTCTCTGCGCCAATTGCATTTGCTGTCTGTTCTTCTTTTCATCCTGTCTGTACACGCGCTCTCTATTCCGCTCCTTGGCTCTCGTCCGAGTAGAAAGCTGTGTTTGGCTATACCAGCGCGTATTCAGCCAGGAAATTGAGTGTTCCAAGAGGAGGATGAGCGCACAGCGATCCTATTTCTGGCACTCCCTCGACACGCCATCCACTAATGACTTTTCGCGGCTCAGATTCACCCCCGAATCAGGCAGCTCAGCTTCACGATCGTGCCCCTCTTCTCAATGCCAAACGCGCGCATTGGCATCAGAGTCCATCAGTAAGATTTTAATGGATTTTTTCTTATTATATTTACCGTGGAAAATTCTATTTCTCAAGAATCACTTATAGTCTTGCGAGAGTATATATAAATTCTTGTGGGAACTGAAGAGTCTGTTGTTCAACGTCCATGTATATTTTCTTGCTTTGCAAATGGAAACGCATCTGATCCGCTATCCAATTTAAAGTGCTCAAGATTTTTCTCACCGCAAACATCACACCCGAGACGACGTGTTGAGTAGAAGCTAAAAAAACATCAACGAGCTCCGACATTGCCTATTGCATCACACACACTGTGCTATCCAATACACCTTGACGTTTTTACCAACTCGATCACGTTGGAAAACTGTCTACTTTGCCACAGTCCGTCACTCCCCTTCCGCCTCACTGCCGAGTCCAACGCGATTTGTCACACAGCGTTGCTCTACACTGGCGCGTATAATCCCAATGTATAGTATAGCAGTACTCGGCTCTACGTGGCGAGATTTTTATTCTGACGATTATTGTGCTCACTTATCAACAGCAAAATAAATCCCTCTGCTTTCACGAAAATTAATACGGTGATTCTACGTAATATAACTGCTATCTCGCTATGTATACTATTTTACTATTCTATGTACAGAGATTTACTGATGGCTATTTTTATTAGACATATTATTGTCAACTCACTACTCGGCAATGCTTTTAAATATAGAAATAGATGGAATGAAGATGAAATAATGCAAATAAAACTTTATTTGTGTTATGAAAAGTTATTTTAATGGTTTAAGCTCTTTCATTGGTTGTTGAAAATATTTTTGGTGTATAGAAAAAAAATTATTTGACGGTAGAATTTAATGCAGACTTGTTGTTTTTATCATTTTATGGAGGAAAATTAAGTTTTTTTTTAAAGGTTTCAGATCGATTTATTTAATTTTATTAATTTTCTCGTACTGTTTTAATAACAAAAAATCATTATCAGGTTGTTTTTAGGTTAGATAAAATATTGAAATAGCTAAATAAACTTCATATAGGTTAGTAAACTTGTGTATTCACATGTTTCATACATCTCGCGTTGGTAGATAACGAAAATAAACTATATTCACCGACTAAAACTGATATAAAAACTTATCTGTGCACGTGCGGAAAATCATGGAGCTCTTAATGCCAACGATGAAGCTCACAAAACGCTTGCAATTCCAAAAAAAAAAAAAAGAAGAAGAAAAAAAAAGGATTTCATTTATATTCGAGCCAGAAAATTTCTTTCCTGACTTTCTCATGGCTCGCGACAGACCTGAGTATAATAATAAGTCGCCGGGCTTTACCAACGACAATCGTAGAATATTGGCAGAGAGATAGTAAAAAAAAAATGTAACTGGAAGGGAGCGCTTGCAGAGAAGAAAAGAACAAAGTGGTCGAACTTGGAAGACACAACGAAGTTCTCCACGAAGTAGACACTTGCTTCGCACTTTCTCTTTTGAGAACACAGTATCCCCTACTTGTTCTCTTCTATGGTCAAAGTGTCTCTGAAGTGCAAGTCCTGTTGAATTAGGCACTCTAGACGATGCGGTCGTCTCAGCCCGGGGATATCGTTATAAAATAAGGGGAAAAGGATCTCAACGGTCGACACTTCTCCGCATATATCCATATACCCGCGCTGCGATATTTTAATTGACAGTTTCAACAGAATAGAATTTTTTCCATCTTGTAGAATTATATTCGATCAAGAGGATAGAACACTTTAAAGAACCATAAAACCTCCAGCACACGATTTATCGTCTAGAAAAAATCCATTAACCTAAAAAAATTAATCGATTTTTGTGTTATGACTTGAAAAATAATTTTTATCACTTTGTTTAGAGATAATTTCATGAGGATATAGACATTTTGTTTGGCTTTAAAGTCGGAAATAAGGTCCAGTTGCCGTGGACACACAGGATAGTTATGTGAAAAATGTTTAAAGTTGACAAGAATTCGCACCCTTTGGCTGTCAACCATAAAATATATGTTATTTAAATTTAACGTTGTTCATTCAGAAGGTTTGGGTGGTATACGAGATGTCTCACTTTCTATCTCTCGTTGTCTGTACAGTGTGCTTTGACATTCCCACGCCCGCGAGAACTCGTCGCCCGGGGAAACCCGTCGTTGCTCTGACGCTCGACCCCGTAATTTTTGCTTTGTCGCGTGAGACCCTTTGCTAGGTGGATAAAGCCTTCGGTCGCCATGCACACACGAAGAGAAAACATAGTGAACGGGTCGCGCATGCAACGAATAACCCCGCGTGTAATCCCGGCCTGTCAAAGCTCTATGTGCCACGCTAGCGCATTGTACGCCCACTGGTGGCAGCGTCATGAAATTTTTCATATAGTCTACTATACAAAGTTGGCTTGAGTATAATTCTACGCAACAACGTAAAAATCCAGCCTAAATTATAATTTTCAATTCATTAAAAAATATTTTTTTCTTCATCTTTAATGTAAAAACATTGCATGATTTAATGCAAATATTACTCAGAAGTGAATTATTCGCTTTGGAGGAATGAGAAACAATTTGGAATTGCTAGTAGTACAATTAAATTAGTTGGTTCTAGCCCAGTGGAATTTCAATTCAGATCTCAGAGTAATTTTGCGACAGTGGGTAAAACCATGTTTGGTTGAACGTGAGGAGCAAAACGCGAGGACAAACGGACACTACAAATACCCAGCATCAATTTCTCCTTTCTTGCCAAAACTCCGGCGAGCAGTTTCTCTGTCAAGTTGATAAAACCATGACAGCAATGTAAGCAGACTAAAGAACATTCCTCTGCGTGGTTTGCATCGGCGAAACTCGGATTTCCGCGATGCTACATACACTCATAGTCATCGTGTAGTGTCGACCACGTGCTAATTGACTCTTCGATTGAAGAGAATTGTGCATTCGGCCAAGAGTGTGTGCTCGCTAGTCTACCACTTCCGTTGGCCGTCGCGTGAATTGCCGGCCTCCGGAGAATTTGGGAATCAGCCGACCGCTAACGAGAGCGCCGAATCAGCTCGACCAACTTTCTATTCTCCATATTGCCTACTCGATTATACGCCTTTGCAGTATAACACTGTAATCGTACCAACTCTCTCGAGTCCATTAAAGCGCACACACCAACTATCGGAAAATTTCAAACTCGTATTTATTTTGAATGCTCCAGCGTGTTAAATATCGGCGTTGAAAATAGCTGAGCCAGTTGCTCCTGAATTTACTAACTCTCCATATTTCCCTTTTGCAATCGCGTGTCGCGTTACTCTCTCGACAGGTGCCGGGTACCCGCCCTCGCTCGAAATATATCCGTTAAATTATGCGGGCACAACGACGACGACGACGTCGAACTCGGCGACAAAACGCGCGCGTCCTTTCTGTATAACGTCTGCAGCGTGGCAATTTGTCTCTGATAGATTTCATATGTTACTCGTCGATGTGAATTTATATCTAGTGACCCTTTATCCTTATTTCATTGTCTTTTTTCATTTTACGATCGCTATTCAATCTATATTGGCCGAGTAATGGTTCATTGTACTCTAGTCGTTTCGTCTCAATTGAAAGACAAAATAATATTGAGCGTATAGCAATCGTGCAGTCTTTCATCCTTTTGCCACATTCTATTTCAACGCTTTCTCGTAAAAGTCCTTTAACTACTTTGAAATTGCACGAGTGACCTCGCGACTCATATGCTGCTTCTAGATACTTGCAAGTGTAGTAGTCGCACTGAACATAGTTTTACAACCACTCACTCGGCTTTTTATGTCTGCAACTGATATTCCAAGGATAGTTATAACTATAGCGATAGCTCATCGTAAAGAACAAAAATATTCACGATCAAAATATCCGTGGTTAATCAAGTTAATCGCGTGCTGTAAAATAAACTATCTGCTCAGAATTATCAACTAGGGCAGTAAATTTCTAAAAAAAAAACTTTTTATCATTGATATAAAAATCGTACAACGCTTAAAAATAAGGATTTTCATTGAATTAAAAATTTTTAATTCATTTTTTTTTTTTTTTACATTTCTTGCAAATATCTTGATAAGGAAGTGATTTAGATAAATTTTGATAGAGATCTTTTTTATAGATAATAAAATTCTCTAGAAAAAAGATTTTTATGAAAAAATTTTTATCTTTAATAGTATTGAAGATATTTCGATTTAAAAATGCGATATAATATTCAGAGTTATGTAAAAAAATCTGGATAAAATATATTTCGATTTTTTTTTGTTTTTTATTTTAACGAAATGACCAATGTGGTTTTATAATTAAGACCAGCCTTCTTGACTTTTATTTGTTCTGCACTTTACCCGCCAACATTGCGCTAAAAATAATTAATTTACATCTCCCGGCTGTTCGTGTAATTAAAACTCTTCATTTGCATCGCCGTATTCGGGTGCTCAAGTACACTCGGTGCCCAAACGAATTTTCAAATAAAACCGCGCGCGCAATTCTGATTATACCTACCAACGTCGATATATACACGCGCATGTGTTTATTCGGCCTCCTAAATTTTCATGTGCAAAAAAAATTTATCGTGAATACAAGGGAAGTAAAATATATCATATCTATGGTTGACATATTCCTCACGAGATTACTTAAACCCGCACACACCCAAACAGCGTATAGAAAGGTTCATTTCATGGGCCGCCAGGTCGCGTCAATCCACCAACGTCGGCCGAGTGCGATTTTTCCCAGGGAATTCTGGTCAGTTTAATAGAGATACCTGCCTAGATCCTCGGTGAGTGGCTTCCGACAGTTCCTATCCTGTGAAATGTACACTCACTGCATCAACCGCATGCCTTTTTTTTCTTCTTCTTCTTCAACCTTTGGTACAAACTCTCAATGCGCACAGCCACTTTATTCCTCGCAATTTACACGATCGAATCCACGTCGAATGGGTGAAATTGTTTTTCAACTTCACTGGCCAGTAATTATCTGTCTATTGGTGCGAAAATGGGTGGAATTAGTGTAGGAATATCACGTGTGCAATGGATTTTAGCCGAAAGATTAGTTTTGGCACTAATTCTACTCAATTTTTTGATCCTTAATCCATTCAATTATTAATTTCATCCTTATTCGCTATGATCCATGAGAAAAATTAATTTTTTTTTTTTTTCATCTTTTAATCGACTATAAACATTTTTTTTTTGCTATGAATTGAATATAGGGTTTTTTAATTAATATTATAAAATGACGACAGAGAATTTTTTTAAGCATATAAAAAGAAACGTAAACACACAACAAACCGCTCGATTATACGAATGGACATTAATTACTCGAGCAAACACACGAGGGTTGAGAAAGCAGCTTTGTGCCCGTTGCCGACCGTCACGCGAATATATTGCCTCAAATGCATCTTTTTCATTCTTTCCCCATGCTCTACTGCAGCGATAGAAACGCAATAGTTAGAGGGTAATTACGTGGTGAGGGTTAATATACACGAACTCTTGTATATAATAAACCGCGCGTATATATTTTACAAAATTAGCACACATATACCTGAATTAATAATAAAATAAAAGTCAACAGTTCTTCTAAAAAAAAAAAAAAAAAAAACAAAATCCTTAATTGCACTAGTTATAAAGTCAAAATATTTTAAAATTAAATTGAGGTCAAATGAATTTTTTATTTTGAAAGAAATTAGAGAAAAAAAAAAAAAAAAATTTTTTTTTCCCCTTGAAATTTCGAGATAAATGATAGAAATTTTTATTAATTAATTTTTTTGTGGTTTATTCAAGGATAATTATGATAGAAAAAAAAATTTAATCGAGTTAATATATGTTAATAATATAGTGAATTATATAACGTCAAAGTTAAAATTTGCCTGCAAATACTTTTAAATACAGTTTCACACGTATAAAACTTGTGGGTTTTTGTTCATCGTGGTTATTATTAAATTCATTCTATATCTGGAGGCGAGCTGCTCACCTAATACACAGTGAAATGCACGAGATGAAAGATTAACGAGGTAGCGTCATAACGCAGTAATACGTTTCTCCACCAAGAAGCCATACTTTATAATGCATTCGTGCTTGCGCTAATCCGAGGCAAAGTTTTACCCATGAACCTCACCTTATTGGAGAAGAGAGAAACTTGGCGATGTGCGAACAATCTCGCGCAGTGTTCGCATGGCTACTTATACTACTACTTCTTTACCGGCCAGAAGTTGGCCGGGAGACGCGAGAGGCTGTGCGTGATGTGAGGGCAAAAGACGACTCTTCTTCTACATCAACTATTAAAAGTTCTCAAATCGACACGCTGCAGTAGTAAAAGCGAGAAGAATTGCCAACACCTGCCGCGAGATTCTATCCGCCATTACACGTTTGCAAGCATTATACTTCCTGTTCAACCTCTGTCAAGTCAATTCAACCCTTTTGAATTTTTTCCTGCTTATTAAATACAATTTTTATTATAATAATTGAAAATAATTAAAAAATTTTTTTTAATAAGTAATAACATCCTAAAGAACTTAATCCGCTTAGTCTGGGATTAGGAGAAGATTGTTAAACACCTTCAATTCTATCAGAATTTAATTTTTATAAAAAAAAATTTCTTTGATTTTTATTTTTAACTTGAAAAAATCGGTTTTTTATCGGAAAAAAATATAAATATTTGATATTACTGTTTAAACTATAGTTTTAAGAATTTGTTTTTAAATAATTTCATATTTTTTTTTAGAATATTTAATAGTTAAAATAATAAGTTATACCAATTAAGTAATAAAATCTATTGTTTGATATTATTCTATAAAGGAAAAAATAGTTAAACGTTAGAAGCTGAGGAAAATGCCTTTATTGCCGTGCTCCAGTGTCTCTTTCATATAGCCACACAATGTGCCCGCTGGACTTTCACATTTTATCGCTGTTGCGAAGATATTTAATTTTTGTTCAGGGAGTAGTGCCTTTACGATGATCGCCTTTGGACAGAGGGTGGAAAGCGAGATGAAACGACGTCAGGTCAAGCGAGGAATATAGGGGAAGGTTGTGTGCACCCCCTTAAGCTCACCACCGATCGCCCTGACGAGTCGTTTTCTTTTTTATTTCTCTGCGTTTTTTTTTTTTTATACAATCTCTCTCTCGCGCTCGGGAATTCGTGAAAAATGGACACAACGTGACGCATGTATTTACGGAATTTGTAAGCATGGATATACGCCGTTTTCATTCTGTCGCGCTCGGGAATTATTCAGCAGCCGATTGTACATATATGCATGCGGTTAGGTATATGTATGAGTAGCACATGGACGAATAAGAGTCTTTTCTTAGACACCATCTTCTCTCGCCTTATTCATATTATGTAGCAACACAACGCGCGTGTTCCTAATGCAAGTTTTCTTCTGCAAAGTTTTTCCTCCTGTTGACGACAGGATACTTGCTCATTCGTTCGCCGTACAATGCAAAAACAACGTGTGCCCTCAGGCGTTCTGAATTTTTCCAACCATTTTTATTTTTCTCCGCCAAAAAAGAGTCACTTTCTTATAATACAGAAAAAAAAAAAAAAAAAACAAAATTAACAATTTTTAAGGGTTAAATTATTCTAAATTTTCCTTTTCTACAGAACTATATGCTAAATTTACATAAATAAAAATATTTACCCGTTAGATGGCGATAGTTTAACCGATTAGCTTAGACTTGCGTGATGAAATATTTTCTCACATTCGTTCTCTCTTTGTTAGTACATTAATTTTATTTCTGAAAAAAAAAAATTTTTTTTTTTAAAAAAGCATGGAATATTAAAACTCTAAGTAATAAAAAATATATATATTTTTCTTCAATACAAATCTTAAAAGACAGAAAAAAAATTCAGAAAATAATTTGACATTCAAAATAAGCTTTAAAAAAATTACTTTGACATTTTATAACGTAAAATTTTAACCCTGATTTAAGAATAATATCTAAATTAAACATTTCCTATCATAAATAACTTCTAAAAATACTTTAAATCTCAATTATCGACTTTTAAACACACAAAAACCAACGATAAAACTATTAAAAAATAAAGTTATATAAAAAAGAAAGCAGAAAAAAAAATTCCAGAGCCTTAATTTCGATTCCAACTGTAGCAGTAGGATAAAGGTTGGGTGAAAATAGTTCTGACCCAACGCCCGGAACTGTTAAGCTTTCATTAGAATAATTGAATTCCACGTGACACACGCAACTCTAGTGATCTCTCGGATGTAGAGCGAGTGAAACAGCGAATAAAGTTTTTATTTTCAAAATATATCTATATGAGCGTTATATTCCAAGGGTTGAACACATCATAGCCAGCTGGAGGATCAATAAAACCATTTGAATTGCGTGCAGTTAAATGACCAAGAAATTAATATCGCGTTGTGATCGAGTGTTACTGTGGTGAATGGAGCGCGACGAGCGAGTGCTGGCAAATATTACAACACATTTCCCAAGAATATTAACGAGGACAATTGTTACAATTGTGTAATTTCACGAGATTATACTTCTCTGACTGTGCAAATAACCCAAAGATTCTTAGATTAACATTATTCATGGAAAACAAAATATTATTACTACTCAACGTTGTATCTATACAATATTTTGTGCCTTTGTACGAAAACAGTGTTATGAAAAAACCCTTTTTTCATCCACCCCACACCCCCAGAGAGCTCCTTTTATACTGCTACTTTTTTATCCTTGAAAAGAAAAAAATAGTAGCGTGCAATTGTCCGTGAAATTTCGCACCCTTGCGGGGCCATTGGAATGTCGACGAATCTTTTTCATGGCCCTCTCTTGCTACACACCGGACATTTTCCGAATTACGGTGGAACACCAATTGAAAGTAAAAAGAAAGGAAAAAAATACGATAGAGGAGATCGTCTCCAGAGAAAGAAAAAGAAAGAAAATGCGTTGTGGAGCGCGAAACGACAGGAAAGAAATTGTCTTGGGCTAGATGTGTCCGCGAAATAGAGATACTGGGATTCACGACGAGGCTGTGTGTGGTTGCCCCCCGGGCATCAAGAGACGACATTGCCACGCTGGCAATTTAGTGGCAATCAAGGGCACGAAGGTTTTGTGGCCGCTCAGGGAAAATCCGAGTGCATTTATTCAGTGTCATACGAAGAGAATTCATAAATTTTTTTTCCCTCGTTTTTTTTTTTTTTTGTTCACACTTTGTCAGAATTTTTTCTGTACTGTGAGTAGCAGTAGAGGTAGAATTTTTTATCATACGTTTGATGAAATTTCAAGTTTTATTCGAAAAATTCACGATGGAACAATTTTGCAAACGTAAGAAGAAACACCTACCATCGACTGACATGCTCTCAACTTTTAATATCCAACCCAAGAATACCGATATCATTCACATGCGTCCGCTGAGACTGACTATCTTATATATTTCCTGTCTTTCCAATGCACACCGTACTCTAGCCTGTCAAGTTGTCTCCGGAGTATCGGCTTCTTTCTAGCTAGTGGGCCTGTGACTTGACTTTTAATCTAAAAAAATAATCAACTGAGTTATCAAACACCTTTTTAAAATTATTAACAAAAAATTAAAAATTACACGTAAAATTTTTTTCATCCAATCTTTAATAAATTTCTTAAACACACGTTTTTTATGCCTTGCATATTTTTAATTAATTTTCATATTTTTTTCATTATTATTTTCGTTTTTGACAAAATAAATAAATTTTATTCATAGGAAATTTTTTAAATGGTTGAAAAATCAAACAGCCCTTATTTATCGCTTTGAATGTCAACTATAGTCAAACTAAATGTATTGCTTAGACGTATCAATAGCGCGACAAGGGTTCGCGAGGTACTTGTGTGCACATATCGATTTTCAGGTGCTGCAGAGCTTGAATTATTTCACCATCGAACCAAACGGGAATATCTAAAATCGATAGTACAATAACTTGCGTCTTATTGTTTCTATTAAACATGATAAAAAACTTATCAATACATCCCCTTAATTTTCCACCTAAAATTACCCTCTAAAGAGGGACACATATCCATTTATTTCTATCTGCAAAAAAAATTTTTTTCCATCAAAATTTCACTGTTTTTCTAACTTTATCTGAATCAATATGAGAGCATATATTTTCTTCTATAAATCATGAGAAAAAAAATTTATATTTAATTATTTGATTAAGTAAAATTTTGTAAATTTTATCAGCCTACTTAAAAATTTATATGAAAGCCCGAGTATCACTTAAAAATATGATCTTATTTTTTGATATTACATATCATGGGTAGGAAGACTTGAACTTTCAATATTTCAAGCACTTATCGTGCGGTGAAGAGTAGTGAAGAAGGAACAGTGGAAGCACTAGACTTGCAGGCTGACCTCAACGACGCAAAACCCCTCGTCTGTGGTGCTAGGGCGTTTCGTATAATAGTCACATTTATATCATCTACGGCCCGATGGTTTTGACTTTATAATTTAATGTGTGGAGCACCTGAAGGGGTTGCGCGCAAGAGAAAGAGCTTGAATTATGCCGGCACGTATCTGATTTTGGCTCGCGCGCAGCAGCCTCTTCACAGATGAATTGAGCGCACCATTGAAATGTCGTGTGTATATATAACGATTGGGCGCGACAAAACGGGGCGGCAAAGGCGCTGATATGTATATTTTTTATCCTTTGGACATGACGTATCGCTATCGGTTTTAAATTCGGAGCATATCCTTTGCCACGGCGACGGGAAATAGCACCGCAGAATACGTGCACACATAGAGACTCGTTATAGCGCGTTGTCGTATGGAATACTGCCACCCTACGTCAGGTTATAGATATGCACTGGAGATGCTGGCTCTCCAGGGAGGGTCGTAGCGTTACAGGCAGACGAAGGGTGTTAGTCGCAACCACGTGATACTTTAGAAATGTATGCAACGGCATCTCTGCATCTTGCTGCAAAAGTGCTCCTACCTCGAGACCTATTTTTATATAAAAATACGGATATTGCATTGCCTCTCTTCGCATTTTTATCTTCATAAATTGTGGAAAATTCCCCTGAGAGATATCGACCTGTAAAAAAAATAATAATATCGTAAAAAAACACTTTTTTTTTTCAAATAAAAAACAAAATTAATATCTTCCAACATTAAACTTTAACAAAAAAAAAAACAAAAAAAACCTTTTTTCAATCATTTTATTGAATTAATATCCTTAAAAAATTATAGATGAATTGTAAAAAAAAAAGAAAAACACGATAAATTTTCATAAAAAAATATATTTACCTTTTTTTTAATTGAAAAAATATTTTTTTATTTATATAAATTGTATAATAATAGTGAAAAAAAATTTTTTACAGGGTATTATACAGTTTTTAGATGTAATTTGCAATAAAATTAGCGATAAAAATTTCATTCAACATAGTGAAAATCTTCGATGAATAGTATTACACATTATTGTAACATTGAATGGGGGATGAAAATGGTAGAGTATAGCGATAAGGATAAGAAGTATAAAACAGGTATAAAGTTTTGAAAAGCAGATTAACCCTTTAACGTGCAAATCGAATCGCGGACCGAAATGCAAAGAGGTTTTTCACTCTTTGTCACGTTGTTTTTTTTTTTTTTTGTGAACATTGTCTGGCTTGAAAACGACTTTTCCCACAAAAAAAGCTCGACTGAGAAGTTTTTCTAAATAGCCAATGAGACGATATTCTGATAGGATCGTATAGTTTATATTTAAATTGGCACCGCGACAAAAGAATGCAATGGTAAAACAGCGCATGGATTATTCCATTAAAACTTTATGTAGTTTGGGTATATATTTATTTGTTAATTAAATATATTGCATAGTTGATATTTGTACTAAACAAACATGCATTCAAACATGCACTGGTTACATAGCAAAAGACGTACATAGATTACGCTAGCGCACCCGGCAATCCAGCATGCATCTATACATAAGGCGAAATGGGGAAACAGCAGCGCTTGCAACATTGGTCTCAGTAGACCACATCACAGTGCATTACTGACTGGTTTGATTTCCGTCTCGACTCCCTGCTGTGTCCAGTCTTCCGCAGGGATACACAAACCACAGTAGACCACTGGCCAGTAGGTATACCAAAGCAAACGTCTCAGAAGCTTTTCGAAGCTCGTATAATCCAAGCATTAATCTACTGCTCTGCTAAACTTTGAAAAAAAAAAAAAAAATCTCTTCAATATATTTTATAAATTTCAATTTACCTTTAGATTCAACATTTTAAAAATTAAAAAAAAAAAAACTATTTCTATCATTTTTTTTTTTAGGAATGTCCCAAGAGTCTGCAAAAAATTTTATTTAATCATTACAATTTTTTATTATTTTTTTTATGTGTATTTTAAAGAGAAATCTTAATTTTATGTTAAATGCACAGTAATATATATATTTTTTTAATATTATTTTAAGTATCTAAAGAAAAGTAGAAAAGTCCATTCTAAAAGTAGCAAGCATAAAATTTTCATAAGAACCTACTACTATACACAACGAATATATATTCCTTTGAAATGTTTGAAACAATTGTCTGACCAAAGTAACGTTCATTTAACAGGCCACAGGTTCATTTACGGTCATTTTTACTGCCAGCACTCGGTCTGTTATGTAATTGGTGGCGTCTACTAGCGCAGCATTTAATAGATGAAGCGGAAATAGCGTGAGTCGTGTGGGAAAACATTGTCGGTACATATATGGTCGTTGTAAACAGTTCTCCGAAAAGCTTGTATACCTGTGTGTGCTGAGCAATGCTATTATTTGCACAACAATACGATGAAGGGAGTCATAAAAACTTGCGTTGGAAAATTTCAGGTCTCCCAAACAGCCAAGTGCGGGTAAAGCTTTTTCTTCGCCTCTGATGTCTGTGTCTCATTATTTCCGTTTGTGCTATCCATTTACACGTCTCAGTGTCAACGTCTCTCTCTTTGTCTGCCCACGAAATACGGTCGAAAAACGAAAGGACTTTCGTCCTTAACAGCCTCGTATATATTTCATTGCTTCAGCTTCATGTAAATTAATTTAATTGAAACATTCGCGAAATATACGATGGAAAAAATGGGATTTTTTTTTTTACTCAAGTCGTTTTGCAAGTGCACTTACTACACTGATCGTAAGCAGGATGTGAAGGACCCATTTGGTAGGATTTTCTTCCCTGTACGATGTCGGTAGTAGCATCGATACTGAGGCGAATAGAAAACGCTATCAACTTGCCCAGAGTCGTTTCCAGTCGTAAAACATTTAAAAAAGAAGTTGTTTGCGGTTTTATTGGAATCCAGCTAGCTTAAAAAATCTTCTTAGGTATTGAACAACTGGAAAAAAAATTTTTCTACTTAAAAAATAACAAAATATATTGACTAAATGTTTTAAAAGTAGATAAATTGGTGTTTAGATTGTTTTAAACGTTCGAAAGTTGGGAATTTTTTTCATACAATTTGTGGAAAAAGTTTATTGTGTACATTTTGCACGCGTGTACTAGATCGCCAAGTACTTCCAATGATCGATTGCCTCGAGTGTTATCGTTTTCCTCCAGTCGCGTTTATGTCAGTGGAGTTTACATTTATTTGTTGACACGAGAAGCCGGATGTTTTCCAAGCCATTTCATTAACTCAACGATCACTGTGCGGCCACATTATTTTATGTTACTTGCACACTCATCGGTCGCACTAGAGCAATCTTCCTAATGGCTAATTCGTCCAACTCATGAACTCACCTATATTTTTCCGTTGTGTCTTGTCAGCCATGTCTTAACCAATATTTGTCACTATTTTTCATCATTTCAAGGTGGAAATATTCACTTTTACTTCGTTAAAATATTGCACTTTTAACATCTAACCATATATAACAATTCTATTCTTGAAGGAAAAAAAAAATTTTTTCATAAAATTTTTGAAGATGTTTCCTCATGGAAATATCGCTGTTTTCGTGATTTTTTCAATTTTCTGGCGATTACTCGGTAAATACGCGAAATAACGAAAAATAGTATTTTAAGTAAATTATAGAGGATTAAATTATCTACAAAAAACGTTTGTAAAATTTTTTGATATCTCACTTAGTTTTTGAGATATTTTGGTTTTTTTGAAATTTTGATTTTTTTAAATATCTCAAAAATGACTGAAATTTTCAAAAAAGTTTATTCTACATTTTTTATAGGAAATTAAATCCTCAATCTTTTATGTCATTTAACATTTTTCATTATCTCGTTTAGTTTTCGAGTTAACAGCTAAAAACTGAAAAAATTACTAAAACTGCGAGATTTTCAAGGGGTACCCCTTTGAAAATTTAGCAGAGAAAAAAAATTTTTTTTTTTTCTCATTTAAACATCTCAAAATGAATTGTAAAAATTAATTCTACTTAAAAAACAAATAACTGAGCCTTAAATAATTTTTTTTTTTTTGCATTTACGAAAGATATTTTTAAATTGTTAAATCATTGAGAAAGTTTTAAATATTTTTATTGATCAAAAAAAGGAAATTGAAATTACTAATGGTTATTTTTATGGTTGTTTGTTGTTGCAACGGTATAGTATAGAAGAATTTAGCTGGTAATTGAAGTATATTTTGCCAATTAAGTCAATTACGAGCGTTATTACGAGCCATGGAATAGGTGAACGCATGAATAATGAATTTAATAGTTTTAGGCGAGACGCGCAAGGATCGAACGGGGTTGTCGACCACATAGCGACCATGTGTCACACTAAGGGTTCATACAATGATGGGTATTGTAAGCCTTGCAATTCCTAGCCACGTGGGATACTACAGACAATGGTCTCCCCGCACATATATGAGCCGGGCTAAACGCATATCTCGACCTCGAACCCACGACCCTCATTCGCTCACATCTCGCTCTCTGTCCCACCGTATATCTGACGCTATCGTGGCAGCTGAATAATGAGCAGAGATGGTAAAAGCGCTACACCATGAGAGCGAGATCAAAGAGCTAGATGGGCAGACAGAGATAGCAGATGCGCTAACTCACTTTTGATGCCGCTAAACTTCGTTGTGGGAGAAAGCATGACTACTATTGCAAACGAATAGGTTTATATTCATATTCAAGAATCTGTATTCATTCGTGAGGAATTTTATTCTCCACGATATACCATCGAAATTCCACACGCCAAAGTAAACATTCTTTAGTAAACACACTTTAGTAGTACAGCTAAACCGTTTGTCAGACAATTTCAATTTTTAAATATTCTACGTAAACTCGATTCTTGAATTCTATTAATTTTATAACTATACTACCAAAAAGCTTAGATATTTTTCTGATACAATTAAATTTTCAAGATAATTTATTAATAGATTATTTTATTAAACATTTAAATTTTTAATGAAATATCGCGTAGAATTTCTAAAATATCTTTCGAGGGATTCTTTTTTTATTAAAAAAGTACTAATATCCAGTGGAAACGAATTTCACATCAGAATATGGAAATTAGTGAAATTTTATTGCAAGTAATTTATATTTAAATTTATCAAATTTCCGATTTTTTTTTTCTCTGCAGAAACAAAAGCCCTTGTTAACGATAATAACGATTTTTTACCTGAAATTAAGACCGAAAATTTAAAATTTTTAGTTTGTAAAATTTTGTTTTTATTTTTTTTTTAAGATTTATTTAAATGAAATGAAAGAAATTGGTTTGATATTTTCAAGATAGAGAAATAAAACGATGATAAATCGTTCGAGATAGTATTTAGATGCTCAAGGGATAAAATAAAACGAGTAAAAAATATTTGCGATTGATCAAGGAGTTTCAAGTAAAACTCAATATCTGCATGTGCATTGTCATTTCAATGGAAGCAGTCTCAATAGAAATGTGAAATGAGATCTGCAGCGAGGGTAGAGCACGAAAATACCCTTAAACTCAATCAAGTAGAAGAAGTACACACACGGTCAGACAGATGAAGCCGATGACAACGGGCCGAGCGGAAGCTTTGAATCTCCACAGGCAATACCAACACACGGGGTATTGCTTGCAATGTCCAATAATAGAAGAAACTAGGAACGATCTTTCAAAAACTTTGGCTTTGGACAGGCGAATCGAGTTTCTACTGTGAGTTTTCATGCGGAAACCGAGTCGAATGTCCCACTCGAGTGCGCGCCCTGCATCGACTATATTGCAACAATAGGCACGACAATAAGATGGACATAAATCTCCAAATTCGATTAAACGAACGTATAATTTAACTTCGCACCGGTGGAATTCGACGAGTCCAGTGAAAACAATCGCCACGGGAAATAAATTGCTAAGCCATATACATCCTAAATTCCCCAAGGGATCTGTTACCTCGTGCGCGACCTGTACACGTATACGACTCGAGATATTACTCCGCATTTAATTGGACACCCAATTAATCGGAGGATGTGAAATAAGTCTGGTCAGAAAAAAAATTTCAAACAAAAATTTACAAATCGTCAATTTTTACTTTTTTAAAAAAAAGGACTATGTAAGATTAGCTAAAATAAGTTATTTTTTTGGTATTCTAGTAATATTAATTTCAACAAGAAATTTTGAGATGTTTAATTGAGAGAAAAAAAACAAATTTTTTTCTCTTCTAAATTTTCAAAGGGGTATATTATCTCCCTGGGAAATCTCGCAGTTTTCGTAATTTTTTCAATTTTTTACTGATAACTCGAAAACTAAGCGAGATAACGATAAATATTATAAGACATAAAAGATTTGGGATTTAATTTCCTACAAAAAATATAAAATAAATTTTTTTGATTTTTTCATTTTTTTTCGAGATATTTTGAAAAATTAAAATTTCAAAAAAAACCAAAATATCTTAAAAACTAACAAAGATATCGAAAAATTTTATTTACATTTTTTGTAGATAATATAATGTTCTTTCATTTATTTATAATAAAATTTTTTGCTATCTCGTATATTTACCGAGTTATCACTAAAAAACTAAAAAAATCATAAAAATGACAAGATTTTCAAGAGGTACATCTTCAAAAATTTTATAAAAAAAAAAAAATTTTTTTGTATCTCTACCAAACTTACTAAAATTGATTCTATAATCCTTAATTATCCTTAAAAGTGATTTTTCTTGCAATTTCACTTCGTATCGTCGTTATTACAACGCAAATACAACATTACCCTATAAATCAGCAATTGCATTTGCATATACTTTTTCTTGTAAAATCAAGGATTCTTTTTTTTCCTTTATGCAGGAGGGTAGAAGAAAACAGAAAGAGAAAGTTTGTCGACACGCGCACAATAGCTTGTTACGGAACAATGGCGCAGGGTGGGGAAATTTGGGTAAATTTAATTATGAGATGCCTTGGGGAAGCGATGTCGGGGGAGTTTGCCGCTCGAGACTGGCGACATCAGAGTGGCTGGCGGGGCATGATTGTCGAGGATAGGCGTGTGTAGCAGGGTGAATTGAATAGGACTAATTTTACCCTATACGATACAGCACGGTGAATTTTATAATTTTATCCCATCATCGAGTAATTTAGGTCTCGTATGTTGAAGGAAAGCAAAATAAATAAATAGGAACGCGGATGTTCCGGTGGCGGGGGAGTAAATACACAATGAGTATAGAGACCTCGCGGTCGACCGTAGAGTGGAACAGACAGGAATGATTAAGGACTGAAGGGTGGAGGGGTTGAATCTGCAGACGGGCAGCCAGTCGGCAAGTTGCGAAGCAGCTCTACAAACTTCAAGTCGCTCTATTATAGTTGCCAAGTCTGCAGTAATCATGTTAGATATTTTAATAAGTGGCAACAGAGCTTGGGATCCAGTTCGCCCGCCAGTCTCAACGTTCTCTCTTATATTTTATTCTGCAAATCGTCAGTCGCCCCACACCAATTTCCGTATACAGTCCAATTTTACATTTCGTCTAGGTAAATTCCACTTGGCTGAACAGTTCCCAGTGATTTCACAGTCTTGCTCCCTTGTATTTTACCTGATAGAACTGCAAAAAATATCACTGACCTTATAGTAATTTATATGGAAATTTTCGTTTTTTTCTTTAAACAAAAATTATCACCATGATTTAAGAATTTTTTTGTTGATATAAAGTAAAAAAAAAAATTCTCTTGCTGTTTTAAATCATAATATCTTCAAAACTATTGAAGATAAAGATTTTTCTTAAGATACCTTTTTTACAGAGAATTTTATTAGCTACAAAATAAGTCTCTAACAAAATTTGTCTAATTTGCGTTCTTAATCGAGATATTAGCAAATAAAAAGGTTTGAATTTTTTAGTAAAACGCCTTTTTTAGCATTAAACACGCGATATGAATTTATTTCTATTTAAAAATGCGTCTGAATATAGATGGGGTATCTATAGGATGAAATTTAATCCATTAAAAAGTAGGTAAAAAAATAAATATCTATAAAAAAAAAAATAGTATAGTGTTTTTAATGTTATACTGGAAGGAGAAAAAATATCAGTAGCAAAGTAATTTATATCCGAGGGGGTAAATCCATGGTCAATCCCAATGGAGAATATCTTCAAAGCGGAAATTTCATCAATTCTCTCGCTCTCTATCTGAGCGCGCTGCGAATTACACGGATTTATCTGAGCGCCGCGAATATAAATTGCCAACGAACGAAACCCGACTGCACTCGTCTATTTTCGATCCGACCGAAGACGAGAAGCAGAGGGTGGCGCAAGTGGGGTGCAAGTCGTCGAGGACGACGCAATCTTCTTTCGCCGTCGGACATTTCCCTGCGGACAAATAGTCTTAATAGAAATACTTGCGTAGAAATGGGCCAGGGCCAAAGAGACGACACGAGACACAATGCATGTGCTCTTTCACCTGCATTAGATCCGTTTAAAATATTTATTTTCACATTGGGAGAAACAACACACTGAGTGCTTTGGTATATAAATGTTTTGCATGATATGCGCCGGATGTATAACGAAGGTGAAAGGCTTTGTTTGGCAGAAGCAAAGCTTAAACGTCGACCTCATTATACGTATATACGAGTCTGAAATTCCTCTCGCCACGTGTCGTATTTCCGGGGTCTCCTTTGATGCCTATTATTGCGCAGGAACACCTGAAAGACCCTCATCTCCACGACCCTGTGCTCCCCCTAGTTGTATGTATCCAAGTGTGTTGCACCCTCCACTATGCCGTATAATGCCATTGTTTGCAGTGATGTAATCACGTAAACTTCGCCGCCAAGACGTTGGCGCTGACGAGCTCATTCAGAGTGTTGTGTCTGTGTACGAATATCTTTCCATTGGTATGCCCCGATGCTTCATCCTTAATTAATTACAAATGACAAACCGTGACACGAGAGATTATATCTAGACAGATATTAAATTTTCAATCAAGCCGAAAAAGGTCGGTGCATTTGCCAAAGTGTTTTTCATTTAATTAAAATTCATTTTAATATATTATACGTATAGATATATACTGTCATCGTGAAAACTTCTATTTTTCAAAAGGTTTAGCAAACTTTTTAAACTCTATTCTTCATCTCTGTCATTTTGTTAATTTAATTTCATAGCTAGTTTTTGACAATTCGTTGAATTCTAATAATTTAAAAAAATTTGAAATATTGTAGAAGATTTTTGACTCTTTTTATTATTAAAATTTAATTTTTAAATAGTGATTTTAAGATTATTTTGGCTTTTATTTCGGTTTGAAATTTTAATGATTGCATATTTGATGGTAAAATCATTTTATTCCTAAATTCACTGTTCGTATTTTTGAATTAATTAATAATGGACATGAGAAATGACATGATTGAGTGGTGAAAGACACTTTTGATTAAATCAATGAAATAATTATTAAAGTTCATCTCGAACTTTTGACCTGTATATCCTGTATATTCTCTGAAGATCATGTTATAGTTTCAGTCAAGTTTATTGAACTCTGTCTTGTAATTTTTAGATACCTAAAATAAATACGTCACTCTGAAGATGTCATTTATATTGAGCTTATCAATAACACTTTAAATTAAGCTCTGAAATATTTAAAATATTTATATTATAGATTTTCGCGTTGGCAGACATCTGAAAAGCAAGGTGCATGTTTAAATGTGTCTTGAAAAATTCCTCTGCCTGTCGTTTTTTATTCTAGAATAAAATTACTTTTATACATCAAGTCTAGAGGTTACTACGCGGCTTTTTATACAATGAAAAAAATGAAAAATAAGCAGGAGAAAATTTTTTTTTTTTTTTAATTCTATTGTGGTGCGTGACATGTAAATTTTGCAGAAATAAATTTCAAGGCTATGGTTCGTTATCTTCCGTTTTACAATTCTCATTTTCTACTCTCTCTCTCTCACACAGAGAATATAATATATATACGCAGATGGTATTCTTCGCTGCAAGTATTATGTACTCACCCCTTGGGAATTCTTCTCTCGACATTCAAACATGCGGGATATTTTGTTGCTAGCTTTGCAAGTTGATTACATTTTGCTGTATGACGTTGTTGCAGACGACCAGCTTGCATGAATCTTTGACTCATTCCCGCCCACTATCACACAACTTTGTGATACTCACTCCCTCTCTCAACACAGAGTGAAATTCTCGCTTTTTACCCCTCTACAAAACCTTCCAAGCTCTAACGGTTATGTTATTTATGCACCTAGCGAGGAAATAACAGCGTTAAATTGTCATTTGGTGCGGACAAGGCACACAAGTATAGAAATGTTATAGTTCTCATGTCAGCAACACCAAGTTTCATGATTTAATGGTTCTAACTCTTGTTAAAAATTATGAAAAAACGTCAAATTTTTTAAAATCTCAATTAAAAAAATTTTTTTTTTACATTAAATTTGTTGAAAAAATTTTTAATTAAATATTTTTCAATGTTATTATATTAAAAATTGGTTTAAAATTAATTTTGAAATAATTTTTAACGTTTAAAATTGATAGAAATTGAGGAAATAATTTTGATTTTTGATTTTAGAGAATTGAAAATTATTTTTAAACCTTCAGCAATCTGTCAAAGGATATTATTTATCTAATAGCTGGTGAATTAAATGATCATTTTAACCGTACAACTAGCGTGAATATAAAAAAGTAACTTAACAAGTCAGAAACTTCGTGATTTACTGTGATCCCCGCTGTGTGAGACAGGCTAGAGAACACACGCAGGCGAGCAATCGCGTGGTTTTGCACGGAAAATTGCATCCAACCGAGACAAAGCCAATGACGATCACGCGGTTAGGCGACAGGGATGAGAAAGGCACTCGGAATCTAGTTAAAATGACCATCAGGCAATTTATCAACTGTGTTCTATAAATGTTATTTGGACAAAGCAAAGGTATGAAATATAATTTTGGTGACTCTGTTGTCCCTTGAGTTATAATGCTGTCGATCAAAGCCACGCGTTCAAAAGCGTATATAGTTTAGAAGAAGAAAAAAAATGTCAAATATTTGTATAACATGTCCATCATGAAAAACTCTTGAATTTTTCCATCAAAATTCCTATTTTTCCACATTGTAACCCACAGTTCACGTGTCGATTATCGTTTTTTCGGCCTGTAATATGGTTTGTCCATCACTGTAAAATCTCAACTCTTGTGAAAAGGGAACAAATATTGTTCAAAGTAATGGTAGGAACATCGTCAAATTAGAAACAATACTGAGACCGACTGTTCGACCTGTGAGGAAAAGCTAAAAAGAGTGAAAAATACTGTAAAGTCATATGTTGTCAGCTATACTATAGCAATCAGTCTCTGTCAGTGAACGTATGCAATAACATTTCAGTACGTTGTATGTCTTGTATTCTTCACCCTCTGCATCCTGCCACTGCGGTTGTTCAACGTGGATGTGTGTTTTTCACCCTCTAAACTCGATATTTCCACGCTGAACATTTTTTAAAGCAAAAAATAGCTAATTTATTTGATGACTTATAAATTTATAGGGTGGTTGGTGATCTTTTAAAGGATGTTAGGGGGTTGCTGATTTTTTTCAGTGGTCTTTAAACCCTAAAATAACAATGAGGAAAGGTATTATCGCCATGCAAAGCCATTGAAAATATATTGCACGATTATTTGTTGTTGAATTTCATGAAATCTAGATTTTAAGAGCAGCTGGATATCTTTAAATATTTGTTAGGGTGTCTTTTAGATACTTTAGTATTTTTACAAAAAAAAATTTAATGCTCTATAAAATAGTAAATAGTTTATTGTATAATTATTTTGTTGAGTTTCATGAATATACATTGGATTGACGTTTAAAAATATAGTGGATATGCGATAAAAATGATTTAATACGGATGATCAGTGCAAAACAGACTGGATATTATTTTATTAATAATGTAAAAATTATGACAGAGTATATAAAATTTATGATATTATTAATGGTCTATCAATGATGTGTTATTATAGATCGATCTAAACATTTTTGTGTATTCGACGCGAAATTTTTTTGGAAAAAAATACATACTTCAATTTCAAATTAATCCAGTAATAAAATTTTCATATTAATAATAAACGTACACTTAAAAATAAGTAAAAAAAAAAAATATTTTACGATCTTTGAAAATACTTTAGAGAAAGAATTTTAAAATAATTTTTTGACTATGGGGTTATGAATGGTCGGTATATTCCGTTGAGCCGAAGAGTGATAAAAAAAAAATGTGAAATAACGCATGGAAAAACTGCGTGCTCGTGCATGTAACGCAGATATAATCGTTGGAAAATTTGAAATTTCATATCGGTGAATAGACGCGCAAGTAAATAAGTACTCCTGGGAACGAATCGCTTTCCGCACCGAGAGAGGCGTCTCATGTACACGCCATGCTGCTCCCTAGAGCCATGATCTTGTCTCGCCGGAAGCTGTACTCTTGCGGTTAATCCATTACCCAGGGCAAACATCGCAAAGAGGGCGAATGCCGGTACACACAAGGTGTACGATTAAATTTCATCTCCATGAGAAGATGCTCTGGAGAGCACTAGCTACTCGCATTTTTCTTTATTTTTACTCGCGTGATCTAATGATTCGAAAAGCACACCATTAGCCGATTGCACACGCTCTTTCTCCCGGTGGCAATATAATTAAAAAGAATTTTAACTCGCGCGTCTGACACATGATCTACTTGTATACTGTCACAAGGATATACGTTGGATCAAAGGAAAATACCGCATTTAATTCAGTGCAAAACAAAGTTTAACTAAATTTATGTACATTCATTTAAAAATACTTCTTCAGTTGTATTTAATTAGAAATAGTTTACTTGAAAATATCTTGATAATAATACGAATTAGACGAATTTTGCTAGAGATCTTTTTTGTAGCTAATAAAATTTTCTAAAAAAATGATCTCTTGATAAAATTTTTTATTTTCAGTAGTTTTAGAGATATTTTAATTGAAAACAGCTAAATTTTTTATCTATCCGCGTCAGACACGCGATATTTTCATTTATCGCATGTTAAAATTTTTTTTCGTGTGAAATTAAGACTTTATTAAGTGGAATTGAATTGTTTAATTTGTTGACCAGTGTATTTAAGAATTTTTGAGATATTTTAATGGATATATGGAAGTTTATATATATATATGACAAACGAGTTTCTCGCTGGAGTTTAATTCGAGTGCGACTCAGCGGACAGCGTTATCTCAAGGCCAATATTACCACTTCTCGATCTCGTTTCGTCGCTTCCGCGGTTAATCCATTACCCTAGCTGTAAACAGTGTTCAGAGAGCGAGAAGTATAGTATAGGATTGCGATTGAATCTCCCTCGTGTCCTGTGCGCGCGGCTCAACTCGAGTTGCACTTCCGCCCCTTAACGAGCGTCGCGGCTATCTCGACTAATGATCCGGAAGCCGGCGATTCCACGCAAAGTTTACCATCTTTCCGGCGCCGGAATTAAAAGAAAACATTGTTGGTAGTGGCTTACGTCTCACGTAATAACTATACACTACTACTATTTGCCCGCACACGATTTCGAATTAATTCGTCGCATGAAACGAGCACAGGCGGAGTTTAGGCGTTGACGAGGGTCCTACGGGGATTGCGGTACGACTCAGCAAGTTAATTTTATCCACGACCGGCCGGAAAAGTTGGCCAGGGGGTGCGGCAGGCGCTTCAACGTACCCCTCAACGCAAAATCTCTCTTGTATACTCACTAATTTATCTTTCATAGCTCCACCAGCATCCGTTCTGGCTTTGTCCTCTTCTTTTCACCCACTTTGCCCTTCGCTTACTTCCGGATTCACTTTTTTCCCACTCGCTCACCTTAACCGCCACCCCTTTCCCCGTCATCCCTCGTCGTCGATCTCTTAATTCGCAGCGCAAATTTGAATTCTTGCGGATTACATCTCATCCCCAAACGTTTTAGCGCGCTTCACCTGTTCCATTTACCGCACACAACCTAAAAAATAATACTCACCCTTATTATACACACTTGTGAGCTTGCTTTGAAAATGATTGTACTATGTAAACCTGGAAAAAAAAACTTTTTACACTTTTTTTTTTGTTTATCTAGAAAATAGTAAGTTTGGCTTAGAGAATATTTAATATTTGATAGTTAACAAGATTATTTAACTGTTTAAAATGGTTTTTTCATAGTTTTTTCAACTGGAAAAAAAAATAATTTTAGTTTAAATAATACTTTTTAAGCGATTTTAAAGGAAATATAATTTAAAAACTGTATTTAAAAACTTAAAATTAAAAAAAAAATGTTATTTAATTAATTAAAAAGTTGAAAAATACTATAAAAAAATTTTTTCACACATATTTTTTGATTATATCACGTGTATAAAACTAAAAGGACATATAAGTGAAAAAATTGAGATTTTTTTATTTACCAAAATCTTGATAAGGATGAGAGTTACATAAATTTTATTAAGGACCTTTTTTGTAGCTAATAAAATTCTCTACAAAAAAGATCTTTTGAAAAAAAATTTTATCTTTAATAGTTTTAAAGATATTTTGATTTATCAAAACTTGGAGAAAAATACTACTTGTATTTTTAAGTTCCATAATGGATAAAAACTGTTGAATATTCTTTAAAAGCTCATTTGCAGTATTGGTATTGAGTTAAATCTAATTTTCCGGATCTGTATCACTCATGTACGATAGTAAGTTATGATGAACTGACTCTCGAGAGGCGATATCGCAAGTTAATGGCCTCGAATCGAGCGTTTTCACGTGCACACGTATCCATATAAACATCCGGCAGGAAACGGCAGAGGGATGAAAATGGCGCAGCGATATATATCTATACAGAATTAATCCGAGGTCACATCGATGTGCTGCGAGAGAAGCTACTCAAGTTTCGTGTGCGACGATGTTTATCAGGGCAAACCGATCCCTGTACGAAGATATAACGACCAAGTTGCTTTTGCTCCTAGGTGTCCCAACCCCAGCTGGGCTACGCGCGCGCCAAGCATTTGCCTGCGCAGTTGCCAGAGTTGGCCGCGTGAGAGCGCGACCGCCGAGAGACTCGAAACAAGCAAAACTTGATGCCCAAAGCTCTCGATGTGTTACACACCTGGTGCATTACAGAGTCTCGTGTCTGGGGACCAAGTTCTCACGGTTAACGGTGTCAAAGAGGAGTCGTTCTAGTCTCTCATTCAACCTGAGTTGAGTGCCCATGATGCAAATTGAGTTGAAGGACGCCCCGGGAAATGAGAAGCTTCCACACACTTTTTTCCCCCCTTTTCTGACTTTTTTCATACTTTTAATAAATACATAAAAATATTTTTATCACCGTGAAAATTTATTTTTCATGCGAGTAATGATTTATATAACTTGTCAAGATTTTAGACACAGTAGACTGTCACTCATTAGGCGCAAAAAAAAAAAGATTTGGTGGAAAAACTAGGGAGAGAGAGAGAAGGAAATTCTTTGGAATAACCCACACATGGTGCAATACAGTGAGTTTACTATTTATCAGAGCCCCTCTCGCGCTTTTCACCTCTCAATCCGAGCGAAATACGAGGGAGCAAAGCAAACGTAGACCACCAGTGGTGGATTAATGTACGAGAGTGGCTTTCGTGGGTAGAATTCGCATCGGGCAGGGGTTAGATTACTGTAGCGGCGGCATCTAAATCCGGATATAGCTGTAAGGGATGCATGAGGCAAATGATGAAGGGCAGAAATGGTAGACAGTGGCGTTCCTAAGGATAGTACATATGTTTAAGCTGTAATAGGAGAAGTGATATATTTAAACTCTGGCAAAGTTTCGAGCGCTCGCTCGGGGCACGGGACAAGCTTGGTAAAAGCATCCGAGGGAGTATTATGGCACCAGTCGAAATCTGCGGGTCAGAGGGTGGCACGGGCGTGCCTCGCATAAGTTTACATTATCTTTCCATCGGATAGTCGTGGAGAAGAGGTCGCTGACTCCAGTGGAGCAGAGAAATTCAAGGAGTTTCACCCCCATCTTTAGATTTTTAAATAAAAAAAAAAATTATTCCCATTTATACACCCTCATTCAAAGATTGAAATTATTTCCAACCATTTTTATACAAAAATATCATTTTTTTTTACCGGTTTTAATATTGAAAAAAATTTGAAAAAAGTGAAATATTTTTTTTCATTGATGAAATTTTTTATTTGAAGGATTCAAATGTCTTTTGAATGCTTCAGATTTTTCTTTGAACTTTACCTTTGACTGGAAAACACTTTCATATTGAAGAGGGAGGGATGAAGAGGCGAATTCCGTGGGGATTAGTGTGGCTAAATCGGAACTTCATGATGCTCAACGCTAGTGAGAATATTTTGATATGAAAGGTAGGGGGTGAACGGAAGTTGGTGGTAAGCCAAATATTCTTGCAGACTCGGCTGAAGCAGTTTATTGCTAGTGGAAATACCTCTTTGCACTTTGCCGGTGTGAAGAACCAATTAATTCGGACTGCATAAGCGGATCATCGGATAATTAATGCATTGAAAATATACGCGGCAATAGCAACAGACAAAGTTTGGCGAAATATGCTAAGAGGCTTACTACTGACGTCTCTCTTGACTTACTTTCTGCACCCCTTGCAAATGGAAAATAGTTAAAATTTCATTATTTCATTTAATCACGTTGTTTTTTCATCATATATTCACATAAACACCCTTGATATCGAAAAATTCCGGATAAAATTAACAAAAACATTTTTTTGTTGGGAAAAAATTAAATTTTTTATGTATTAAAAATTACCTGCACTTTTTTTATGTACAGAAAAATTGTTTAAACGTTGTTGTTTTTTGTTTACAGTGAATAGACTTTACAATTTTAACGGCATTTCTACTGGGTTTGTTGGAAAATCGATAATTAATTATTACCGAAAAATATGGGGGTGGCTTTTAAATATGCGCGGCAGTAATGACGAAAGCCCGCGAGAGCCGAGTACAAGCAGGGTTCTAGGGAGTGTATAGTATTTCTCTTGCACGCCATTGAGTAATTACCTCTTCTCGTTAGGGATATTACTTTCTCTTAAAACCCTTAATCACTGCCCTCACATCGACAATATTTACAGAGTTGGTATAGTAGTTTTCTCTGGTCGATACAACATTCTTTTTGCTGGCCAGCTCGACTTATCTTGATACATCTAGACAAGTAAAAAATTAGTTATGTTGACTAAAAGTCTCCCCTTGTCTGAGTTTCAATTTTTTTTTTCACTGTATTAAAATCTAGATTGAAATATTATTCATTCATAATAACACGAAATATAAAATTAGTTTGCCGGAAGTGTTGACTTTCTAAATACAAAACAGTGAATTTCACTACTGTTTAAATTTTATGTTTAACATCCATGTCAAAATTTAGTTATTAATGCTCGATAATTTTTCATTTAAACGGATCAAATATCTTTATTTAATTGAAATATCTATTATTCTATTGAAAAAAAAAAAAATTTTTTCAGTTGATAAAATGACCAAGGAAAAAAATTAATCCTTGAAATATTTTTTTCATGCAGTGCAAAGCAATTATTAAATATATTTATCTTAACATACATACATGAAACAATTTCCTGATGTTTCTGTAAACCCTCTCTCTCTCTCTCTCTCTCTCAATAACAGTTTTCACCCTCTCAACATTGAAATATACAATTCGAATTGCAAATATATCCACAGTATTCCAGCGTCAAAGCATTACCCACCACAAAATATATATATTCCAATATTTTTTTTTTTCACTTTCCCTTCAGGATTCTCACATATTTTCCGAATATTCTGCATCATATTGCTTTATCCAAACACAATAGACAGCCTTGTACAGTAAAAAAAAATCGTACAGGTGATCTATTGACCCGAAAAAAAAAAATTTCTACTACTGCGAAAAAAAATGAAAAAATCATTTTTACAATTTATTAGAAAACAATTTAGTGATATTCTCTGTAAATTTCAAATTTTTTTCTGATAACAATTTTATTGACAATCATGTATTTTCCATGTGTGTACTTTTTTTTTTTTCGCCAATGATTGGAACTGATTGGATTGGCCATATTTTTCACTCGATTTGACGCAGTAGTTCAAGTACTATCCATACACTGCTCTCGCCCTCTTCATTTTCCTTTCATATTACGTAGGACTTTTTTCCCCTCGATTTTCCACGCTTGGAAAAGTTGTCGTGCATACGCTGGTCCCCAATGAATAGCGGTCTAACTAACTATCCGACTGTTAACGGCACGCGTGCGAGCAGCCGCGTTATGAATCGTTTAATTTCACTTGATTCTCAGGCGGCCCAGCTTTGTTATCGCTTTTTCCAGCCACTCGAAAATATGGGGAAAAATTAGCCGAGAAACTGCGCACCATATTTCGTGTCTAGCCCACTGATCCTTTGGAATAAAATCCTTTGAGGGAAAAATTTTAAAAACCGATTGAGCAAAAAAATTTGTTTTGATGATTCCATTCTCTGGTAGAATTGAACGATTATTCCATAAATATTTTGGGTTAGCTAGATATTTTGAGGTTGACATGAGAGTTGAATGTACCCATAATGTTGGGCGTGTACAGAAGTTTTATATATCAGCTGAAATAAAAGTCTGGGAATGTTATTTGTTATACGTCGTCAAGCAGAAGACACGCCAGAGGATAGAAGGATATACAGAATAATTTCTTTGATGACAGCGTGCTGCTTTTCAACCCTTGTAATATCCCGACGGAGATGCTTTTCCACACAGGAATATATTTCCATGCATTTTCTCTATATATACCTACACACCTTGCTGCCGCGATCTGCTCACGGCATTTCTTCGACTCCCATCATCATCTCATGCTGTGCACGCGTCTCAGCTTTAATTACCGACTTTACGTGTTGTCTTTAAATTCCCTAAGAACAACTGAACCATTGTCTGGATATATGCAACCCTCATTTTACGCCCAATGTTGATCAAATGCCTGAAAACACACAAAAACAGAAATTAAACATGGAAATTATATTTAAAAAAATTTCATTGTCCGTTTAATCTAAAATATTTTTATTTATTTTTTTAAAGGTTGATATGTTTTTCGTAAAAATTATTTGAATTTAAAAAAATTTCATTGTCCGTTTAATCTAAAATATTTTTATTTATTTTTTTAAAGGTTGATATGTTTTTCGTAAAAATTATTTGGGAATACGATATTATTTTTTATGGTTTTATTACAAAATTTTGATTTTTTCGAGATTTTAGAGGTTTTTTTTTTTTTTTTTATGTGAAAGAAAAAAAAATTTTCTGCAGACTCTCGATCATTTTATTTGAGGTTTTTTTCTGGAAGATACTCGAGTCCCTGAAGGCAGAGTTAGTCGGCTGAAGTTTTCGCCAGACTGGCAACTAACGAGCCTTGGAGGCGACTATAAAAACTCGTTCGCCAAGGGTCAAATATTTCTTCGTGAAATTTCATCTGTCGATTTATTTACTCAACTGATGGTTTAATAGGTCTATGAAATGAGGGCACAAATGCTGAACTACTCGAACTAGCTGTTCGATGAAAATCTAACACACAGAGCACTCGCACTCGTGACCCATCAAGCGTACTTTAACGCGTGAAAACTGACTTTATCGCGAATCTTGGACCATCTGCGACTTGAAGAGATACTATCGTCTTGGGCTCCACCCTCGTTTTTTCCCCCGCGCTCTCAATCTATCCGCTCGCAGTCCACTTCACCTCGATATTCCGCTGTGACCAGCCGCTAGACTTCTTTCACGATTTTTATCACTGCTCCACGTTCTGATCCTCGATTTTTATCTCCGTCCATAATCGAGAACTGAAGATATTTACAGATACGCCGCCCCCTTCTTCGTGCCTCTATATCTAGATCTTATCAGCAGATTTTGCGAGGCCAGCTTTCTATACGATTTTATCGACGTGATAATATTTATGGATATCCTCGTGAACTTGCGCGTGCACAAACGTAAAAATTTTTCCTGCAACACACACGTGTTACGTAAGTCATCCCTTATACAAGTCAGCTGCGATCACGTTTGTCCAGGCAACAGCCACTTGAAAATGTCTCAATTCATCACAAATACTGCAGGATATTCCTTTAAAAAATAAAAAAAAAAACACCAGAATTTCATTTGATGTATTAAAAAACAGTAAAATCAATGTTTTACATTTTGACAATTATTAATTTTATTAACAGTTAATATTATTTAATAAGTAATTCAACAGTTTATAAAAATATTTCATTAATCAATAATATTAATGGTAATGAAAGGGATTCAACAATATTCAAAGTTGATTTGAATAATTAAATTTAAATTAATGGAGAAAAAAATAATTTTTCACTTTTTTTTTTCATTAAGATTTTTTGTCTCACAGTGTTAAAAATTGATTTAACGGAAAAAATTCGAGTGAAATTTTGTCTTTATATTAAAATTCTATTTGATAGTCATATTATAATTTCAATGTATAATTAATTAAATAATTCAGTTTGACCAAAATTCAATTTCATTCAAATTATACATTCAATCAAAGTTTTTTATTTTTCGATCTAATAACAGAAATATATACACTGTTAATATTTTAATTAAATATCTATAATTTAATTATACAAAATTTTGTGTAATAAAACCTCTATTGTTTCAGTTGAATAAAGACCGCAATTTATTTATAAAATCCTGTATAGGTATACAAATGCAACCAAAAGATTTTTAATTACTCACTTGAAACACTAAAAAAAAAACATATATATGGTTAAACCATGCGCGTATTCCATGAAAATAGTAATATAAACAAAATATTAACTCACTCAATGCAGTTGTTCCCGGGTTTTAGGTGAGTGCAGACGTCTCCAGGAGTGCAGTGAGTAAAAATCCTTGCATATCGCCATTCCAACTATTATTTTTACATAACATCAAACCATATAAACAAGTGAAATAAAAATATTTCAAAATTTCCGTCATGATTTTATCGAAAAAAAAAAATCTCTCCGACAAAATCGTGACACAGAGATTTTCCGGTTTGACAGGAGCAAAAAAAAAATAAAATAAGAAAAATACAAACGTCCGCGAGCAAGCAATGTCAGTCGTACATATACAAGAGTTGATGTAACATATAGTAGAACAGGTGCGCGAGCATTGTTGGCGGAAATTGCAGCTTCGGACAGTCCCGCAGGTACAGTTCGTCATCATAAAGCCTATACCGAGGTAGCTGGTATATTAAAGCCCAACTCTGTTGTTTCCCAGCCCATGTATGCTCGCCGGACCGCGCACGACCATTTTCACTCGACCGCCAGTCAGCGTGTGCGCCCGTTTAATAATTAATATTTATGGGAAAAAGTTGTAAATACACGCAGGCTACTCTGTGTCTTTATTTATAACTTTAGTCTCGATTTTGTATTATATAAATATAGCATCAGAGAGCAGGATAAAAATGCGAGAGATTTTGTATAATTTAAAAGAAAAATTTTAATTGGTCGCACACGAGAAACTTTGAGTCCTCTCTACAACCCTCTTTGGCACACGCGTCGATTAGCACGATTTCTCTCGAGTCACGATATACAGCCCTGCTGACGTATACACAACACGCAAGACCTGATCTTGCGCTGGAAAATCACCCGCTCGATTCTCGCGTGCATCCATCGATTGGCAAGCCTTGCGCATCCCCTCTCGTTAAGTCAATGCATCCCTTGGGATTACTTCTACCTTTTGCCCCCATCGAAATTGGCCGACGATTAACTACTCGGAGGGATTGTCTTATTTGGAAGCTTGCGATCTGTCTAAGTCACTGCGCTCACTTGGATTAAAAGCATCAGACAAGACTTTGGAAATTCAGTTGTCATTTGTATAGTCTGCCGAGGGATGATCCGAGGGTGCTTAGTGCCTCTGTCACTGACAAATCGATAATTAAGCCGGGAAATCCATGCTCCAAGTGGTATAACTCAACGAATAGGCCGCGATCCAGGCGCATTTGTGTATTACTAGGTGTAGTTTAAGTGAGCTTTGTATTATAACTCTTGAAAAAAAAAGTCTGTTAGGTCAGCGTGCCAAGTTTTAAAAGCACACTTTGCCAACCTGCAGAATATTTTCCGATTTTTCATTTAATTCAATGTTTTATTTATTTGATTTTTTACTTCAGTTGAATTTTATGATATTTAAAAAATATAAATCCAGAGTTGCACGGAATTCTATTTATATATATTGATTGGCTTGTCAAAAGTTATCCAATCACTGATACTCGAAGCGAATGAAAAAGCTGTGATATTTTAAGTAGTCCCATGTAAAATTCTCTATCGATAGTTTATTATTATTTTTTTTTTTTCCCCTGAGTGAAAAATACTTGTAAAAAAATTTTCAACTCTCTATTCATTCATTATCTAACATTTTATTAGTTGGAAAAAAATTTTAAAATAATTTTAAGGTCCATTTAAAGTATATAAAAAAAAAAAAAAATTCTGAAAAATATTATTATATTTATGTTGGTGTATAAAAAAAAGAGGTCCTTCTGAAAATAGTCATGTAACAATCGACGTATCTGTTTGTATTTATTCAGTGGGGCTGAAAAAAGGTCTCTTTTCATTCAGATGAGTCAAATGACTAATCACAAAGGCACGTGTATTTTAAGCGCGTGGTGAAGGGTGACTTGAAAAATGTGATCATCGCGTGGACACGCGGCACTTAAATTCTCACAAGTGTTGCTCTCACGTGAGACCACTATCATGCGGCTTGACAGGCCAAGGGGTCAAGTTGTAGCCTCATTAATATATTACAAAACCCAAAACAATATTTTATCACATTTACACATTTTTATCTGGATTAAAAAAATTTTTTTTAGATACTTTTCACTATTTAAAAAATATTAAAACAATTTTTTATTGTATTAAATGTGGATATTGATTATTCATATGCGATAAAACAACAGTTAAACGCATTTATCACGTACAAATCAATATTTGAAGCATTTATTTAGCAATGGAGAAAGGCATTGCTGACATATTTGTTCGTCAAACAAATATTTCTTGGTATTGGATATCTAACGAAGACACCCATCCATATCCGCTCGTTATCGGGAACACACGCGCTCATGCAGTGACTAATGGAGCGTGCGGGCTGCCGCGAAACAGGACGACGCTTCGTCCCGTCAATTATTGCTGCGTCATCATATTGCGCTTGCCAATGCCTTGTGCCACAGAATAGTCAATTTATGCTTCTCGTTATCACGCCTCGTCGATCACACGGTCACCGTGATTACGGATATAGTTAACCTGGTAAACATTGCGAACTTCACGCTTGGCAGGCTGGGAAACGAAACGCGACGCGCATCGTCGATAAAGAGATCATCTCGACATGTGATTTAATAGAATTTCCTCCTTCGCTGGACGCTACTCGAGCCTCGAGAGCCCACGTAGGACCATAAAAATAAGGCATAAAATCGACTGCTGACTCGATTTCGCCTGGGACTCTCTCTCGCGTAGAATATGCGGAGTGTGCGATTTAAATCATAAAACTCAAATAAAAATCCTGGCGCATAAGGGCGCTTTCTTTGCCTGCCCCCCTTCTTTTTTTGACTCAGACTAGTAGTCGAAGGAGCAGTACAAAAAGACGGTTTTTTCACGTCGGACGCAAATTTTAATCCACATTTTTTTTATACGTCTTTAGATACGTGTTTTTTTCCTCGTATATCTACTTGGGTTTTTTTTTAGGATTTCTACCGGGTTGATGCAGTCGTCATAGAATATTTAAACTACTGGAGTAGTGGTAACCATTACCACTGGTCCAAAAAAGACTCTGTCGAAGTGCGGGTCGAATGATTTTTTTTTTTCTTCTACCAACGAAACTTTTTCAAGCTCGTTTGTCCTAAATTGAGGATGGCCACTGAAGTAGAAACCTTTTTTTTTTGTGGAAAACACAGAACTCTGCTTGAAGACAGTGAAAGGATCTTTTGAAATTTGTATCGAGACTCCTCAAAACTTTGCTCTGCTTCGTCAGCAATTGAGCCAACTTTTACAATCAACTTCCGTCTAAAAGACACTCAAATTAATAACTAAATCTTGTAAACATACAATTGTATTAATTCAGGAAACTAAACCAACAAAAATACGATCATAAAATTACACGAATTTTTAAATTGTCCTGTTGAAATAAATAAAATAAATCGAAAGAAATAACCGAGTATATATGACAAGGATAATAAAAGTAATATAAAAGTCGGTGAAAAGTTTTCAATGCTTCAACAATATCACTAAAACCTTATCGAGAAATGAAACAATATAAATTTTATAAATTTTCTATCTATTTATAATTGAATTTCCTATAAAAATCCTCAAGTTTTTATTGGATTCTATGAGAAATACAAAAAAAAAAAAATTGATAAAGAAGTTAACTCTGTTCTCAATACAATAATCTTTAAAAATAAAAAAAAACTAATAATGTAAAAAATTATTTTTTGTCTTTATCGATATGCTGTCGCACTTTCCAAGCTGAATTAACTATATATCGAAATCCTTTTTGATGAAGAATCCAAAAGGAAAGATAAACGTATGAATTCGACAGTGCGGATGACGATGACGAGTGTGAATATAAAGCACGATTGAGGCCATATATACCTATTGAAAGAGATACTAAAATACAGAGCGATAATATTTCATTCGCTCCGGCACTTCGGGTATCATTTTTCAGTACCTCAGTTCGTCCAGCAGTCATAACGGATCTCTATATCGTCGTGATACTAAAAGCCACCCTGCACACCCTCCACACATTTGAGCCGCCGTCACAAATTTTTTTTTTCCACTCCTCACGCAGCATTGCGCGCGCCTCAGAGAGGTCCTAGTCACACTAAATTTTCGATGCAAATGAGATTCACTGATACCCGAGGAAATATAAATCCAAAAAAGCTCGGGAATATTTATGTCTATTATCTGGGCACAGCGTGGAGCCCGCGCGCCTCTGCCGAGTGGCATATCGGCCAGGGTGAAAGGCCAAGCGACATCATTACCATATCATTCACATATATATATTTATAATATTTCCTATTACATGACAAAATTCAATTCTGCCAAATTTTCATAATATTAATACCATACAAGATGCCAAAAAATTTTAATTATTACCCCATAATTCATACCAAAAAAACGTAATTCACTTCGCAACGATTATAAACATTATTAATTTATGAAATTCATAAATAATTTTTTAACTAAACTACTATAGTATATCACAATATATACTCGACTATAGTATATTACAATATATACTTGAACTATAGTAACTGACTGTACTAATGTAAATTTTTTTGGATTTTTTTAGGACGCCTACGACAATATAATTGTGTGGGTTTGAATCTAGAATCTTCTGCTTAATCGCTCATCTGACAGCTGACTCAAAGACTCATTGGGCAAAGTTCAAGAATAGGGGAATAGTGCTTGAAGTAATACTCGCCTCGACAACCACATTTTCTACTCCCAATCAAAGCCATTATTGAGCCTTCTGCTGTTCTCATTCCCTCATGCCTCGCGCCACTTTGTCCCAAACGTTAGCGCAAGGCAAGAGGAAAGGATATGTAAGGAGAGAATGGAGGTGATTCGGGTGCCTGAAGCTTGGCCCCAAGCCAACGAATTCATTCCAGAAACTAGCCCCCAATCTAAGGGGCCAATTATTTAATCAATTCCACCCTCTTAGCGGTCTTGATGGCAGCAGCCTCGCTTCGCGGTGAATGAGCAAGAAAGACGACGGCATAGCAGATAGAATAGCTAGTCGCACAGCCACACAAGGACCTGACGACAATTGAAATCGCTCTGTTTCTCCGTTCGAACCGCTGTCTCCGGCAAATTCCCGATGTCGCGCGAAATTCCCTTTTCTAACCATCGATCGCTTCTTATTTCAGCTCTGTCATTACTGCCGCTGGTAATGTGCTTTTAAGAACTTCTAGAACATTAAATAGAGTCTATCATCAGTGTCTCATTATTGGCAAACAATCTGATGGATAAAAGTACAAGTTCTTCGAAAATATTCGTCTTTTTTTATCGTAAAAAAAACCTCTGTTATTATTACCAGTCATTTGCGCAAAGATAAAAAAATTTTAACATTTTTTTATAATGCAAATTTTCATTTTTATACAGTTAATTATTATTCGATAAATATTGTCAATGAAAATAAAGTAGATTAAAAAAAAAACGTTATCATGATTCTCACAACTCTAACAGTTTGTGAGTTATTTACGAGGGGAAAAAAGTGGTGAAAAAAAAATGCGAAACTGCGACAATTTGCACGAAAGTTAGTAGCATTGATAAAATTTCGGATGCTGCATCTGATGGTGCGGTTGTGTTGACATTTCCGGTCAATTTCCTTGGCCGAGATCTGTGGGGTAACATCACAGAGAGAAATCAAATTCACCCTGGTGAATTCGACAAGTTATCTCTGAGCAGTTAAAGTCTGTTAAATCAGTTTACAAATATCTGCTGGCGCCTGATACGCACACGTTTCTATATACAAACACACTCCAGCAAGAGTGGCTGATCAAACGGGAATTTTTCCACTTGTCGAGCAGGGGGGTGACCGTGGTTAATACAACCTGACAAATAAAATTCCCAAAGCAAGCCGGAAAAATCCGGGGTGCGGACAATTGGATATAAAATGAACGACGCGGACACTCCTCTCGAATTTAAGAGGGGTGACTTTGTCTGCATATGGGGTGTATATATAACTAATGTGCGACCCGGGGAGAGAGAGAGCGAGAGAGATTTTGGCGGAGAGAAACTCCAGTGCACTAAATCAGTCGCTTTGCCCCACGAGGAATCATCCCCTACCGTGTTATGGTCGCTTAACCCCGTCGACCCGACATTAGGTGAGATTTTAAACGGAGATTGCAATGTGCGCACGATATATATCCTGCGCCGATTTCATCGACGGTAAATACGCCTGAATAGGATTTGCGTAGGGTTGCGGCAGGGGGTGAGAAAAAAATATGGCGAGCTATGAAAAATTTCCGCTATGGTGGCGCTCGCATAAATATCACAGAAGGGATGAATATCCTGGAAAAAAAACGAAGAGAATGAAAAAATATACGAATTTATTAATACTGAACTCATAGAAAGTAGAATGCTCAATAAGGGGGTCGGCAAAATAATTTTCCTGCACTACTGCGAGCTCTCTCTGGTCGATAGCCTCTCGCTGTTCGCGCAGAGTACCCTCTTTGCGATCACAATCAACTCGGTTTATGAGGCAATCACCGTGAGGGTAGGTTTCAACACTCACCTCACTTCCACGCGTGCACTCACGCTCTTTATCTCCTTCTCACTCGCAGACATTACGCGTTCGTTCCTCCGTTGCGATAAGTAGGGTAATTTTCACAGCGATTCGCGAGCTATGAGACATAAAAACAAGGCGCCAAAGACGACTACACGACAGAGCAGGAGAATGTATAATACCCAACAGTAAAATAAAAATAAGAAAAAAAATATATATAAAAAATCGCTATGATGGTAATCATAACAGAGGTAAAGCTTTCAAAAAGACCTGACAAAGGGGCTTCAAATAAACTCGAGCTATATACCCTTATAATATCTTTCAAGTTACAGCACCCATCCCTCGCGTCCGCGCGCGTTTGCGAGCCGAGCTAAAGTGAAAAGTCGTCGATGAAATATCGTCTCGCCGCCCGACGAGACACGTCGGATTACCCTTTCCACTCTCTCACCGTCCTTTTGCCCTCGTACGAGAGGGATCAGGCAAACCTGCCCTCTCCGCCAAAGGACTGACGGGTTATAGAAAACCACCCTCGCGCCCCTTCTTACCAGGCGGCTGTACACACATATTATGACCGGCCTTTTCCTCTCTCGACACTCTAGCTAGTAGATCAAGCTTCGCTCACGATTCTGATCGACAAGCAAACGCATCTGTCACTATCTCATGCATGATCCATTTGTAAATATTTGCTATACACCCGATGCAATAGTGAAAAAACCCGTCAATTCAACTATTTTATAAATTATCCTAGTTTTTTACTATCATTTTTCTGTTATTTTGATACAATAATAATTTCTTTTCGACACAGTAATTTTACTATATTTTTATAATACTTGTTGTGTGCATAGTAGTTTTTAGTTTGTATGAAAATAGTACCTAATCTTAAATATACGATGTTGTTATTATGCTGATGGTAAATTCACTATGCAAATAATAGTGATTACTGTATATATAGTAATTTTTATTTAATTCTCAAGCCTCTAAAAATTGAGTAATTAATAATTAATTAAACATACAGCATAATAGTAACTTTTAATGATTGACAAAAATTTATAGTGTGCAATAGTTAATAATGCTTTAACTATGGTGACTTTTCGAAAAAAAAAAAAGAATGTTTGTAAAATGTTGGATGAGAATTTTTGTATTGTGCTAATTATTTTTTCAATTTTTTAATTTTTTTCTGAATAATTGTATGAAATAGTTGTGATGAGTTGTGAAGGTGAGAGAAAGAGAATTGAGATAGAAAAGGGAATTTAGCGCTGGTCAAAGCGGCTAGTCAACATGCAAGTGTAGGACGCAGTAATGAGACGTATGGGTTGAGTAATAGATTCACATTATGCCCTCGGGCGTGTCTAGCCCTCGTGACATATTGCTTAAACTCGACGGTCTCACACGGTCGCACTAATTCAATGTCAGCATTTTTCATTGTGGTTGGGGGTTGTTATGGTTGTAATTGTATAAGACGCAAGCAGCGAGAGAATGTGCTGCGATTTCCGTAGGATTAATCAAATAGCATCGAAGTTTCGTGATGTGTGCAATGGGGAATTATTGTAGGGGGACGGCGTATATTAGAGCTGTTGAGAGCCAGATTGTCCTGGATCGATGGAAAAAACCGCTTGACGCATACGCCGCGTTAACGAGGATAGATGTTGAAAGGGTGCTTGATATCCGCGAAATGAGATATGCCATGGAGTGTGCGAATCTCACGTCTTTGCTATTACACAGCAAGTTAACGGCTAGATTGTTTCGCAAAGTTCATTTGCATTTACGTGCGTGGCCATAGACGTCCCGTCGTCTTCGCTGTCTCGAGGGCAGAGACGCAGAGATAGATATTCCTACGATTCGCCATATACGTGTACTTTACAATACACATTGTTATTCGTACTGCCTCAAGAGCATGCATAATTGATTGTGACGACTATACCATTGAGTTTCCTTGCACAATTCTATTACGTAGATTTGTCTATGAGCTACTTTTGTATGCGTTCTGTATATGTACCGATGCAGCGCCGTTTAAGAATGTATCGGTTGAATATTGAATGCCATAGTATTACTATGATTTTTACTGTGCATTACTGTATTCTGGTTCTGCAACGACATTGAGAAGAGATAATGATTGCTTTTTACAGTGTGTTGAG